>JABVXW010000244.1:0-80556 GCA_013365375.1 Litomosoides brasiliensis | reverse complement strand
AAAAGAATGAACAGAAAAATCTTTTCAGCATGTGTTCTTCTACTCGAACCTCAAGGCCTGCATCAATCGATCAATTTCAACACTTCGATCCGGATAGGTCTGTTTTATCGTGTTGCTGAAATTAAATAAGTGAGCGCCCTTTCATATTTGCGTAGAGAAGAACGAAGACGACCACAAATCCATCACTTCAGCATTTAACAACTATAAATTTACTTTTAAAAAAAGATTGAAAGTGTGCAAAACAGTGAAAGCATGCACGCCAAATTTTAAAGTTCTGAGAGATTTTATAATTTCACCAAAAATTACTAGGAATTGCTTCTGTCTTAACTAACAGCAAAATATGTGCACTTAGCTTATAGAGGCTAAAAAGGAATTGCTTACAATGAAAACGCAATGGTTCGATGCAGATTTTGAAAATGTCCTCGTTTTATCATTGATTCTAATAAAAAAATTACACTGCTGATATCAGCCACTGATTGGGGACCTTCTGCCTATAAATGGTTACAAATGACATAAAAAAATTTCAAATCAGAAATGGTTAGCAAAGTTGAATAACTGCTCTCCGCATGGAACATTTTTAGGACGCCTATATATTTGTGTTGCTATAGAACGCCAGTTTCTTTGTTTATATATTTTGCTTAATAATTATATATATACTTTCATTAAAAGAGACAAAGAAAAAATATAAGCGTCATTTCGCGTGTATGAATTTCTGAAAAGAAGAGTGCTTTTCAAAAATACTTTCTAAACACATTGACAAAGCTGTCACTTCGACATATGCAAAACCAACAAACCCGAACAGCACCCGCGAATGCCAACAGCTGATTGCATATTGATTCCGTCGGCGAAACTGGCCGACGTCTGACCTTCTTCGCTGCGCTTAAGATCGCGTCTGAAGTTATATAATAAATAAACCAAAAATAACACTCTATAAGATGATTACTTCTGATCACCGAAAAAACACCGTGTTAATATTTTACCTTATCACGAGAGTTTTAAGAATTGTTTCAAAAGATTAAAAAAAAATTTTTCCACTGAAGCTTACTTTGATCGATTGAAAGCTTTTCAATAAAAAACGAATTTCTAACAATCAAACTTTTCAGCAAAAATGTGTTGACCTGTCAGTGTTATGATCTTCTCTTCCAATACTTGCTTATTAGAAGTTTCCATAGAAAGCAATGTGCAGCAGGAACACAATAAAGCTGCTGTTATTTCCTGAGTCCTGCCATATAAATCATCCTAAAACACTGGGTTAACATAGAGTGATAATTATATAAAAACATAAAGTATTAACTGGAGTCAGCGTGTCTTGAGCAAGTATGGCGAAAGAAAACGAAGACATCAAGTATCTGCTCAGTGCTAGCATATGAGCATTGGCGAATTCCAACACGATGGAAACGAAGTAAAAGAATATGTAATAAAATAGGTCCTGTTTGAAAAGATCAATAGCAGAAGAAAAACGTACAAGCAGTGATTCGATAACAGTTTTTATATGGGATAATAAAATGTCCAGCACATCAACTGACGGATTTGTTATGAATAAGATTGTATCCTGAAATTTTAACATCGAAAAAAACATAAGCACCAGAAAAAAACAGCTGTGTCAATTTCTATTTGCAAATAATTAAAAGAGTTATTGGAAACACTGCTTCGAAACTCCAGCATGTTTAGATAAGAATTCTTTTTCACGTACATTATCAATCCCGGCATACTGAGCACCACTTACATTCCACGATTCTCGCTTTCGGCTATTGACGACAGTGACTTCCTCCATCAAAGAGCCTTGATCATTGCTAGAAGATTTGTATATTTAATTTCAGCACAATCTTTTCGAAGTAATAAGCAAGTAGATTTCTCCTTCTATCCCCTTTCTCTCTTCTTTATCATAATTCTACCTTTCACTTCCCAAATCCAGAAACTGAATGGAGGAAAATTCTTCTTTTAATTCATTAAAACGATGTCCGATACTGTTAGAGTGTAACGAAAGACGTTCCAAATGAAATCCACCACTTGTAAAAACGCGTACAATCTGCTGTACTGCATCCGCCCCCAAAGCATTCAACGAGAAATCCAAAACCTAAAATGAGCTTAAAAATAGCTATATTTCAAGTTAAAGCCACTGTTTGATTTTGAAAGAAATTATATCATATGGAATCGAATAACCAGTGTATGTGGCAGTCTGAATAATCACTATTTATATAGCTTCTAAAGATATGCTTCTCTGGGCTGCAGAAACTAGCTAAGAAGACCTATCTAAAATTGATATAATTCAGCATCATTAATAAACGAAGAGCTTAAAAGAATACCCTCAGGCGTAAATGTATTGAAGAGCTTAAATTCGCTACCACTGCTAGAATTCCCCTTTCATGACAAGCACAAGAACTGAGATCAAGAACTTCGAGCAAGCGTAATGAAGATAACACCTAAAAATAAATCAACTGATTCGCTATTAAAATTAAAGCTAACAATGGAGAACATTACTGATTTTCTCATTCGCAAAGAAATGAAATTTGCAAATCGAACAATTAAAAACTGCTGCACAAATATGTTTCACTGGAATTAGTTTTAACTACAAATTTTTTAACCATAAATATACGAGAATCACGACTTCGTCCAATCACCACTAAACAAATTTTATTTAAAAGACAAAACAGAAGCAAAGCTCAGTTGAAAATTACACTGAGTGTCTTTTAGCATTTTAGTTACCTAAACAACGAAATCAACTCCACTTTTTCATAAAAAAGAAAAAAAAATAAGGACATGGGTTACTTACTTTAGCGATAGCAATGGCACCGTCAACTTCTAATGCATTTCCGGAGAGAATGATGATTTTCAATTTTGGATTGCTTTTAAATGAGTTAACCAGTTCTAATATACCTTCAGCAGTAATACCATTTCGGTTTAAATTCACTTCTTCTAAGCTCTGCATATTCTGTAATGTATCTGAACATAAAACAATCATTTTATAAAAAAAAAGGTTAACGAACTACCACACTTGTATAATTTCATTTCTCCATGTAAGCTCCTCATTAAGAACCTAATCCATACTTTCGTTTAGTTAGAAAAAAGCAGCACGAACAGTGGTTATAAAATATATTATTTTTGAGAAAAAAAAATCAAGGATAACCTTCTTTGTAAAATAATATTTTACCCTACTGGTTTGATGCATGAATTGAAAGATGCAGTATTCAATTTGAAATAATTTCACAAATGATGATTTACCATCTTCACACGTTCTTGCAGAACCTCTGCAATTCTTCTGCACGCACCAACACTTATGTGGTTTTCACGTAAATCCAATACCTTCGCAAACTTCTGCGACAGTAATGCTTGGGTTACGGCTTCAGCTGCAATGAAATTCATAAATAAAAAATAAACAAAAATTGCTTCTCCACTCATTATGCGCATTTTTGTTACCTTCTTCTCACACTTTACAACGAACACTGTTAGCGGCCTCATAAAAATAAATAACAAAAATTAAGTATTACAGCAGCATCTACAACAAAGAGTGATTCTTTCATCAGTATTAAACAAGCTTTAAAAAAACGAACTCAGTTTTGCTGTTAATGATTGCGCTTAAGATGTTTTTCATGATAAAAAAACGAAATCTAAATTTGGGAAATGCTATGCTCACTATCTTCTTCGCAATTCCACTGTTGATTTCTAAATGAAATTACTGTTTGATAGCTATCAACTTCCAAAGACCTGTTGAATGTAACATCTGGAATTATTTTCAAACTATTATTGCTTGCTAGCAAAATTTTTTGAATTAATCAACAACTTAAAGACATCAAGAAAGAGTTTTTATATATGAAGAAACGATAAGTCCCGTTAGCCTGATGTTAAATATTAAAGCAGTCCCTTACTGGTTATTTTGTACGAAGAATGAGAAGAATGATTAGAACGAGAGGAACTGGTATCTGCAGCTCTCCTGCATTCTCAAAACGCCAAAAATATATTTAAAGGAAAAACGAGTTAAAATAATACTGTGAACACTGCCATCTTCCATTTGTTTATCATTGTTTGAATCACTGGAGTGGCTTTCTTCTGAATAAAGTTCCTGACATTCATCACTCTCTTCTTCATCAAGTGTTCCCTGATCATCACTGAAATCATAATTCGAACATTGATTATCACTAACAAATTTAAAAGAGAAATTCCTCGTTGTTTAATTGTTGTTAACAGTTCATTTCTTACTGATAACAATTAAACTAACATTACAGTTCTTGACAGAGAACCAGTACAAGTGGTGTCTTGCAGACAAAGTTAAAGATGTGATACTGAATTTTTGGATAATAAGCAAAAGCATAACCAATACCGCCAAAATTTTTTGATAGTTTTTTATCAAATCACCAACCTTTCTTCACCCAAATCAACAAAACTATATTTATCACATTTCGATTTAACTTCATCAAATTGAACTCCCATATTGTTTGTGTGCAGTACTAGAGACTTCAAATGCAAGCCTTGGCTGACTCTATCGAGGATTGTTTCGATTGCGCGTGGACTTAGTTCATTCCCAGATAAATTGATTTCCTATAACATACGACTCGAGATATTCGTCATACGAAAATACATAAATCACTATATACCAGAAAGAATACAAAAGCCATACTTTTTTCACTGAACTTTAACTATTTGTATCAATCTCCTCTGACTTTATAGAAATAGACTTTGTTACTACACCACAAACAACAGGTCTTTAAATAACGATGGTGAACAGAGGATAGTGAGAAAAGTATTGGAGATGAAATGTTTCCAAATAAGGCGTTATAAATCAACACTTTATAATATATTTATTTGAATAAAATTATTGTTTCCAGTCAACTGAAAGAAAAAATTCCAAATATACCTTCAAATGTGAGTGAAGTGAGAGCGAAATATTTGCAATTATAGCTAGAGCACCTTTGTCCCGGCATAAACAGTCTCCAAAATTCAAAACTTCAAGATTCATCAAGTCTCGAATTACCTGGAAAAAAATCGCACTAAATTCAAACTAAAACTTTGGCAACACCAACTGAAATACCACAAATCCAGCTGCTATAATCATGCGCATAAAAATATTTTAGAAATTTTAAATTGTAATCTTCGAACTGAAATTACTTCATTAATCTCTCGCCATTCCAATTCAAATCAAAATATTATAAATTCATTCTTGAATATCTCATGTGAAATAATAAAAACATACAAATTTATAGAATTTATGCAGCCAAGAAGAATACTTACTACAATGAATAATCAAACTTGAACCTTTGCCATTGCATGGGCTCCTGTGACGGTGAATGTGTTGTCACTAAGATTTATTATCTTTAAATTAGGATTGTAACGAAATGACTCTGAAAGAGCTTCAATTCCTTTAGCTCTTATGCCATCTTGATACATTGTTATCTCTTCCAAAGAGCCCAAAACCTGAACAAAGTTGCAATTCATTTCTGAGTTCTCTACATGCAAATCAAAAACGAAATACAGCTGGTTATTTTCCGTGAATCATGGTTTCAAATGAAACTGATCAGTTTTCTCATTATTTCTCATGACACGTACTTTAAGCCAAACAGTTCAACAGACAAAGACAATTTTATAAACAATACTTGGAAGGCTTTTGCCAGAGCAAAGGCTCCAGGGTCTTCCAACCGATTCCTACCGGCAATAAAAGTCTTCAGCTTAAAATTTTGTCCATCTTTTCGTGCATTTGCATGGCATCGCATAAGTGCTTTTGCAATAATCTGAAATTTGTTAATGGAACTTGGAAAAAGTATGTGAATAAATTGCTAGCAATGAACTGGAAAAAATTTTCTTATACAAGTTATTTAATCGATCAGCAAATCGATTATTAAGAATTGACCCATACTAAATTTACAGCAGTTACACTAATACATGAAAATGCTGATTCACAAGGTAATATTTTTGTTACAATTTTGCCATAAAATACCGTGAATTTACCTTTCCACCGGCGCCTAAGCCATTGTTATTCAATTTCAACACTTCTAGCGAATATGCCGAAGAACTTTCAAGAAACTCCTCAAGTCCTTCTGCACCAATTGGACCAAATGCATTGTCTGAAAGATCTAATTCGACTAATCGCGTCCCGCACCTAATCATAGCACCACATAGCGAACGCTGCAAATTTCATTTCTTGTTTCTTTTTAAAAAATGTTCGGATTTTCAAAAATAACATGTGTATTTGCAAGTCCTTTAACTTATAACATATTACTATAATAACAAACAAATCAACAAACAAAAATAATACGAAAGCTTGAATAGAGAAGTTTTTCTAAGCAGAATATAATTCATTCATCATAAGTATTCCCGAAAACTTAACTAAAAGCATGTTATCCTGAACATGCGAGTTTTCAACATCAGATGTTGAGGTGAATAGGAAAATACAAGAAATTTTTTTCGTAGTTAAATGAGTGTTCGGAAATAAATGATAATGAACAATTGAAATCGAACCAAAATTGGCGGAATTTCTTCTTTTAGCCGTCCGGTAAACATATCGCTCCATAACGCTCGCTGAAGAAATCAATCGGAATTAAATAATAAGGAATCGTATCTATTTATAATCAGTGAAGTGACATATCTAGATTAAAATTTCATTGCATTAAATAATAACAAAAAATAACAACCAATCACCATTTCAAACAAGTATTTGGAACCTGCGTATGTCTTCTTCGATGACCTATTTTATCTTCTTTTCTATAAGATGGTTTTGCCTCATGCATTCTGACCTTTCTTCAAATTTTTAGTTGCTAGAAAATTTGTGAACTTCATGATTCGCGAGCACAGGAACGTCAAGGAATAAAAGAGAATTAGACCTATACAATTAGTCAGTGGTGACCTATAGTAGAAAGTATGTGTGAGATGGTTAGAAAGATTAGACAAATAATTATCGGTAGACATGGAAATTACAAACTGAAAAAAACATATGCAAGTACTAGATAAAAATCATAAATCCAGAGATTTTCGAAGTAAAGAAAAGCCCTACAGTACCCGATTTCTCTGGTATTCTCAAGCATGCAGTCTACAAAACTCAAACACTGTTCGAATTTGCACTTATAGCCATATTCTCAAGAAGATAAGTCAGAAACTCGTCCTAACCGAGGCCTACACTGTTTACTAGAATTTATCCAACATGATGTAAAACAACCTTCATCTCTGGATGAGATTCCAGTGCATGTGCAAGTCGTTGTCCGGCTCCAACGCCTACAGTATTACCTCGTAGTTCTAGAACTTCCACGACATCAGCATTCTCTATAACCCTCGCCATTTTTTCCGCTAAAGATATTTTATTTCTTAGCAACCATGTGAAACAGTATGATTATCGCATTTGATTAAAAAAAAGATAAAAACTAAACTAGTTGCCCCTACCGAATGACCCAGTCAACCTTGTAAGAAACATCTAAAACGACGTCCTCTACTCCTTGAAAAAACCATCAATTTTATGAAAATATTGGTGGAATAAGCTATAATTTAAAATCTTGGTATAGAATCACATGGAAATCTGCCAACTCTGAGATCTAACGGACATTCTCATTGTTGACAACTTCTGTCACCATCATCATGGTCGTAGCACATGTCAAGAAATTTATAACTCATAAAAGAAGACGTAGCAACAAACCATCGGCTTCGTTGTTCAACTTTTGCTGTTCATCACGGAATGAAAGCGTCCATTCGCCGTTTATTTCGACAGAATTCATTATTATTTCTTCCTTTTATAATTTATTAGACTTTTAGAATAAATGAAATTTATAATTACTTACAGTCGACGTAAAGATCAACTAACAGAAAAGACAAATTACGCAATGAAAATAGAAAGCATGATTAAGTTGCAACTAAATGAAAATAAAATTCACGAAAAGAATGCAAAAAAAATCACTTCTGTCTCAAAAAGATTAAATTCAAAACACATATAAGAAAGATGAAACAGTTTTGCAAGGAAAGAAACGTATTGAAGAATTTTTATTTTTGCTGGAAAGTATGACCAAATAAACGGATAAAGGATGCTGATGAAAAAATATCAATAAATAGAAGCGCAGTAAGGCAAAATTTTCATGTGGCTCGAAAGGCAAAAAATGGCCCTCCGCGCACGAAAACAGTAGCAAAGTAGTTTGCATTATCTGTCAATTTTTATATAATACTTTGCTCCTACCACATATTAAAATTTATTTTATCTACAGCCCTGTTTAGCGTAAACAAATTAGTAAGCTGATAACAGGAATGAGCATCGCATATTAATAAGGAAATATAAAAGTTTTGCTGACATCAGAGATATAATAATCCATCGGAATTAATTCAGAAAAAACCATTTTCATACGCTACATTTCCGAACAAGCGTAACCGCTGCTCTGAGAAAATCATAAATTTAATAACTCGAATTTTCAAAGAACTGAAGAAAATATGACAAGCGGTGGATATTTAATGTCTCAAAAATCTTTACATAGTGGAGTGCTTGCTAATGCAATAGAGAAATCAAATATCATTCATATCTTAGTTTCTTTATATTCATTGCTAAAATTACAATGTAAAATAGTAATTTTTGAACCGTTGTTAGTGCATAGCTTCGATAGAGGTACCTATTAGCTTATTTTCTAAGAGAAATGTGAATAAAGCGCAAGTGATGAGTTCAGTAGACTTACTAAAAACGGCTTGAAAATGCACGAAAATCATTCAATTTGTTATGACATTTGAATAGAAAAAAACCCTATTCTTGTGATGTCACTGGTTTTCTAACACCTCGTTTTAGCACTTTGCCCGCTGATTGCAACTGCTGCATTCTGTTTTCGGCAGATAAAAATTTTTTTGGAATCAATGATAGAGTTTTGGATGGACCGATTGGTGCACTACTAGATCTGAAAATATTTTTAAATTTGTTTTGTGAGTTCCATCTTGAAATACTTAAAATGTAGAAACCTTTAAGTATTAGCATCTTTCTCTAACTTATCAATATATGAAATTAAATCTCAGTCAGATTTAATTCCACGGCTAGACATTCAAGAAACAATCACAGCCGCTACATCAATACAAGTATTGATAAGTCAATTCCTGATACAATTTTACAGAACAAAGCCCTAGCGATCCTGTATCGAATAGTGTGTACGACAAATTCAAAATAAATAATATAATTACTGGAATTGATAATTAATATCTATGAAAAAAGATAGCCGCTTAGTAAATTACATACTTAATTTTCAGTAAAATGAAAATCTTACGTTGGTACAGATAATGCTGCAGCATGTCTTTTAGCAGCTGTAAGAAGTACAGCTGGCATATAACTCACATCCCTGAAGAATTTTAACACGTCCCCAAACACGAAATGGTAAAAGTTATAGATACAAATTTTTAGTAAAGTAAGAATGTAACTATAAAAACAAACAGAAAAGAACCTATGCACATCTTTTTTATAACTAAGCATAATGAACAAAGCCAAATAATCTCAAATTTTTCAAAAACACTGTGCACTGATAATCAGTTAAGTGAAACTATCAACAATTCTTTATTAAATTCACTTTCACTTCTTCATGTTTCCGCTACTCTTAATTTCTCATGCTTTCCAAAAAATTTTATGCAATGGAAATATCCCATTTAATTGAATCAGGGAACTTGTTGTTATAAGTGATACTGATTTTCCGAATAACGGAAAACTTTAATCAATACATCATTTCTGTCTGGACGATGTAGCAAATGTTACAAACTAAAATCTGCACTTCATGCAAATGTAGTCGGGAATCTTAACTTACCGCTTAGCAGTAGCAACTACGTTTCTTCGTGGTTCCTGGCCATGACTGACTGTTTCGATGCCAAAATGTTCACTGTATTCGTGAATTATACGACGCTGTTCTGAGTTCATAGGGGGAAATGAGTGACTAACCGATGTTACATTTGGTTGCTGTAATAAATGTCCCTTTTTTACCAATGAGATTTGCAAATAAATCCTTTTAACCATGAGAGAATGCATAAGTAGCGGACAGATGAATGCTTAAAATCGAGGAATTCTTTATACAGATCCTGACATCTGATCATTTTTTCGTATTTCATTTGCTAATCAGTGCATAGCCAGAAATAATGATTTGAGTATAGACGTAAACAACATATTAACCATCTTTAATTATGATAATTTAATGCTTCTCAACAGGCAAGTTGAGGCAGGCTACGAAAACTCCAATGTCAAACTCCCTCAGACTTTATCAAAATAATTAAAAGTGTAAAGTTCGAAAAAATAGGGCTTGAAAGAAAGCTGTATTTTGAGCACTCTTTAAAAAAAATTATACTGATGTTATAGATAAACTTACCAAATCCAAATCATGCACAAGCTTAATTAGTGTGTCTTCTACGTCCAGAATCGCGTTGTAATACGTTTCCAACTTACTTTTCAGAAAGGTAGTGTAAGCTGATACAGAAATAGCCACACCTGGACGAGAAATATTTAATATTTCCGCCACTTTTTTGTTTCTCAGTGTTCGCTGACATTCCACATCACATGGAAGACTGAAAAAATATTCCTTAAGAAAAAAACAACAGCAATTATAAAAATCATAATATGTCGTAAAATAATATGTAACGCCGCAATGTACTATATTTTGCCATATTTTATTTTATATTATTCATTTGACATTGATTCATAAGTTATCAAAAGCTCAAAGCAATTTTAATCAACTTGCAATAATTAAAGAATGATACCAACGATATTTGTCTGCACTTAAATTCCTTTTTAATGGCCGTTTTTCCGCAGACATGTTCGAACAATCATCCTCCATTATTTTCAATGACAATAACTTTTTATAAGCTTTTTCAACATTACAACAATGCATTTCAGATGATTTCCGAAGACATGAGCAAGTGACGAGCACTTTGGCTACACAAGTGCTAAAATTAGAAATAAAATGCATAAGTCAACAAAATTATCAGTCAAACCGTTCATACTTAGCTGTGCTCTTCTCGTATTTTCTGACGAAACCTAAGCAAGATTTATTGCATTAAAAACCTACTTTCTTTATGTGTACCATCTATTCATAACTCAATTTTTAAGTTTTAAGTTGGTAACTTGCATAATGAAACATAGTACTTATTAAGCAAAGCAAATCTTAAAAAGCTTAACTCTTGGGACAAGGAGTATCCCCGTGACATGGAAGGCCACAAATGTGATCGCACGCTTCTCCAACTCTTCTTTTATTACATGGTTGCTGACATAAAGTTTTGTTTACTAAGCATTGCCCTGCATGACAAATTCGTTTGCAGCGATGTATTTTGCACGATAGTTCCTTGTCACATGGGCGTCCACATGAAACGTCGTTTAAAAAGCATGGGATATTTGCGCGAATCTAAAAATAAAAAATTTACCTTTCAGGATATTCCAAGAAAGTGGAACTACTAATCTCAGCTACGAAGTGTCCGAATTTGTTCAAAGCGAATGATAAAAATTTGTTACATTAAGTAGCTAGCATGATCTGGCGTTCTTTAGGTAATCAAATACGACTTCAAAAATTACAAGGAACAGATTAACGGTATAGTGAACTGGTATTCTAAACGTGAAAACAAAGACGTCTGTTCATGTGACCAATGTGTAAGTATTGCTGGGCGGAAATTTTAAACTGTTCCAGAAGATAGAATTGAACAAGAGATGAAACCAGCAAAAACTTCGAGTCAACTAGTATTTTAGAAGCGTATGAACAAAATACAACAAGATATTGAAATAAAAACCTCATGTGCACCGTAACACGGTTTCTGAGTAAGAACTGTACAAGGTGGACACTCTGATTCAGCATGGCAGCTATGCATTGGGGGATGATCACAAGAATGTTGTCGTGAGCATGGCTGATCACAAGGTGGTAGTGATGTACCGCATGGAACAGGTGGTTCGCGGACGGTCTGCCCACACAAACAGTACTGCTCCTCAAAACCTACAAAGTAACTTTGCATTATTTCAATAATCATCCGATATTTCACACATCCATGTGGATGCGAAGTTCTAGAACCCTAATTAATTTAGAGAGGTTTCATTATGTAGGAGAGGGAAATGAAAATATAGTTTCCATTCACTTAACTATAATTAACTATAATAAAAAAAGGGAAATGAAAAAAAATTTAACGCACTTGCTTGCAAGCATCGAGGGCACTGTCCAACGTGGCATAATCGATCGCAGTTATGAATTCCACAGTTTAGTTTTTTACCGCAGATCTATAAAATCAAAATTCATATTCATCACAACTATTTGATATGCGATAACCAAGAAGTGTAAATTACCTGCGTACAGACATGCTCCTCATCAACGCAGCAAACAGCGCGGCAACGATGATTCTGACAAGTTTTCAATTTCTTACACCGTCGAGGACAGAGATATGGATTTTCTGCTATAAAACACGAATTTGCGAACTAGAAACTCTACATTTTACATAAACAAATCCATAGAACTTTTCAGCAAACTCAAAAATCCATCTCTTTAAAGCTATTACCAAGTTTCACTGTTTAAAATCTTATCCTTGAATAGAGAGGATTTAGAATAAAAAGGTGTAAACTGATGAAATAATTAAAATATTCGTTGCGAATTACACTAATCATTTTTCGCCTCCTTCTTTAACAATATCCATCAAATTATGTTAGAACAAATTTTCTTCTGGAAGGTGCTCAAATAATAAAATTCTCACTTGAGTAAACAACAAATTCCTTGCATGGTATTATTTTATTCAGAGCTTTACATCTGCAACTTATCAAGCAGCTTAAAGGACATCGGGAACAGGATCCTACATGGCATAATTGCATACAGCGATGAGGTTTATCTGAAACTACAACCGTTATACTACGCCAGTTACATATATTTGTATTTAATATTTTCCCAGAAAGCAAAATCGAATCAACTTTAAATGGAATGAAAAAGATTGCAAGAAATTTCTTCCACCGAGCTTACTCTCTACAAACAAAGGTGCTTACCAATATAATTCTCAATCTTTTCCAGTACATCAGAAACTGATGGATGAAATCTATTTGGCGACTGATTTAAATTTCTGCATTTTGAATTACAATATGGTTTTGCATGCCAAAACTCTCGCTGTAAATGTAGCGACAACAAAAACTCACAGATTATTAAAACATATACCTTCTGAACCACAGGCCAGAACTTTGCCACAAACATTTTTGCATGTAGGAATTGGATCAGTGCAGGATGTCCGTGCCTTTTTCTCTAAATCCGCAATAAGCATTCGTCCACACGGACAATATTTCTTTTTTTCTGGTGATAAACTGCATAGTCCACAATCATCTCTTCCATGTTTGTCATGACATCTGAAATTAAATCTCCTGAATCGCAATAAGTACCTTTTTAATCCTTAGGTTTCTTCATAATGTAATGATTCCACTGAAGCAACGGAGATATATGATGAAAATTTGGATAATTTGCATTTTATTTTATTTTATTCCTTCAAAATAAAATATAAATCTGGAAAATATATGAGGAATATCGTTATTTATCAACAATTCATTTTCAATCATAAGAACTTAATGTGTACGATTGTCAATTTCGTTTACATGTACACTTATAGCCAAGCCATCGCTAAAATCTATTACCTGCGAGAGCTGAAAGAGGATAGGTCGTGGATTTGGATGCCTTTACATTATTTCTTCACGATACCAACCCTATTCATCAAACTAATGTTTAATAAATAATTTTGACTTTAAACTTCATTCCATAATTTCAGTCTATTAATAAGGAATCGTAAACAGTAATATAAGGCATTTAAATGCTTTTTGTAACGATAATAAAGAAACAGAAGAATTCGTAAAAACCATTGAGCGGGGGGATATGGATTACCTGAGTTCACATTTATGTACATTGCATGCATAAGTCCCAGTGCAGGGGGCACCACAACTAAATGAAGTGACCGTCAAATTTAAAGCTGTGCACGGTACAACCCGCTCTTTGAGACCACAAAAACACTCTGAAACAATTAAAAAGCTAATTTGTTATGGATTGAAATTTTAAAATTCGAGATGTTAGAAAGGAAGAAAATTGGACAAAGTATATCAAACAAAGTACTTTGGGTAACAACATGTTCACATGCGTTACATTCTCCTTGGTGACAAATAACTTTGCATTTGTGTAATCCGCAATTCAGCGTTTTTCCACACTTTACCGAACACTACAACAAGTGGAAGCAGTTTAGTATAAGCTCAGTTAATGATAATGCGCAAATTTAAGCCGGAGATTACAGTTTCCAGTTGACATAAACTACATTGTAGAGAATATAATTTCAAACTTTTGAACTGTTAAGCCAGTAGGTCCAATATTACAATCAGTACAAGGCGAAATGAGAAAAAAAGCTGTTTACTTTAAACTCCAGTTGTTTGCCGCAGCGACCAGCCATAGTCTGCCGACCACAGTTGCATTTCTGAGTAATCACAAGTGGACACTCTGAACAAGGTCCTGGATGACACTTATCAGTACATGGATGAATACAACCACCGCTACGGGTTTTCCCACAAGTTTCACTGCACGAGTGAGGCATATCCGGGAATCTAAACGCAGTCTTTTCTGAATATAATAATATTTTTTCTGTAATACTTTGCAAAAACAATATATGAATGAATTCACTGTCTTTCAAGTAAAAGTGAATCACATTCAATTTTAGAACATATGTCGTTAGTCTACCTGGCGTTAATCTCTTATTAAAATTAGTCTAAAATAGTAATCCTAAAAGATAAAGTTACATAATTCTAAATTAGAAACAGATCATTTCATCTACGATCACGAAGTAAAAAGCTGACAAAATAAAAAGTCAAAAATATATGTAACTGACACCCACTACCTTCGTGTTCGAGGGTTCAATTTTTTAGTGCAGAAGCATCGATACTGTTTAGGAAGTTCAAAAGTAACATTCTGGCAACTTGGACATCGCCAACCGACATCTGCTTTAAAACTTTTAACTGCCCATTGTGTTATGCAACCATATGAATTCGCACGATTAATATGAAACATGTGATAACATTTTTTGCAAGTCCATATCCACTGAAAACAATGCATGCTTCTTTCAATGAAATAATTGATCAGATCTATCCATCACATAATCCAAAGTTATATTTTGCGAAGAAAAACATGAAATAAGGGACTGTATACAAATGGTTCTCTGTTACCGAAGACACACAGGTTGTATTAAAGATGACAAGATATAAATTATTCTAAAAACAAATCACTACCATCCTTGGTTAACAGTAACAAAATGTAAAACACTGTAAAACACTAGCAGAACTGTAAATAGACCCCCTACTAAACAAAACTACGATAACTGTCCTCGTCTATGACTGTACTTTAATATTAAAAAAACTGATTTGACTGAGTTACCTTCATCTTGTTTAAGAGGTAATGAATAAAATTTTACTAATTCTCAATTAAAATATAGAAATAAAAGAAACACCTCATTGGCGCGAATAATTTGACAACATATCATGCATTCATAGCTTTCTTCTTCCAACTGCTTTTTTAGTCTGTCTGAAAATTCAAGTAAGCTTAAGCTAAATTTCCATAGAAGTCTGCATAAAAATGAATTTCTCTCTAATTTCTAATGATTTCAATGCTTTATTAGTTCAGCATTAGCGGTTGGTTTTGGATGGAAATAATGTTCATAATAAAGATCCTGATTTATTCAGACACGCCTTTTAATGATTATAGATATTATATTCCCTTGAATGAGGCATACATTTCAGACAACTAACCTCGTAACGTTTGCAATGAGTCGTGTTCGTGATGAGTCATTTTCTCTGTCTGATCACGATAGTTCTCCATAACACACGACGGTGGGTAGCCATGGCCTTCTTGGATATCAGTTATTTCAGCCTCTGAAATTTATCTTTTAAAATCTTGGTTTTTTTAATTTATTTTTTGTTATCGCTCAGGAAAAATCATTAACACGATTTCAATTTTACGACAGTAAAGGAACAGTATATCTGAAGCAAGCTGCGATACTTTTTCGAATATCAAATAACTATAAAAGCTAACAATTAATTAGTCTCAAGGCTACCACATTGTTTCTTAAAAATATGACTATGTTCACTGCACAAAAACTACCAAGAGAACTGTACTGATGAAAATTAGTCCTCACTTTCTGTTACCTCGTTTTCTCATTCTATAATCAGTATACAAAATTTAATCCTTTATTCTTCAATCAGTAAATGAAAGTAGAAAGAAATACATATACCTAAACTCAGCTGAGATAATTGCTGAGGTGGAAGTTTCTGAGAGCTGTGCTGTGGTTTGACATCTTCCCGCTCTACGTTGTGACGATGTGTTTTTCCACCTCTTCTACAAAACTGGCATTAAAAGTTTAAGTATTTGAAATTTATTAATGCTAACAATCACAAATGTATATTTGTATATTTTACATCTTTCAGAAGCAGGAAATGTAATGCACACAAAGAAAAGTCGCATTGGAACTAACATAGAACGTGCTGAGGACGATGATGACGATGATGATGACGGATGAGTGGAACCGCTATCATTTAAAGATAAAGGAAGTGCTATAATAATCTCTTGATTATTGATACATTGCATGCACAATACATTGCATGCACAATTAGTAGGATATAGAAGCAATGTGAAATCAAAGTTGAAATAATACAAGAGAAATAACATTTCCCAAAAATGACTGTATAAAAAGTTACCATCATGAAGGCGTGGAGGGTCACTCTCATATTGATATATTGGGGAATGATTCACGAAAGGTGCAAATTGCATATGGAATTGAACGTCTCTTTCAGTAGGTGGTACCACATTGGCATTAAACATATTGGTGGGTAGTACACGCGGTGGTATGTCAAACACAGCAGGTGGCGGGGTTGAGAATTCCGCAAACGGACCGCAAAATACCGATTGATTACGCTGCCTCGGTCTACCTGGAAACCGTAGAAATAAGTTAAGCTAGTAATGGCTTTCTTTCCTACTTCGGGCTTTTTTGCAAAACACTGACTTGTCAAGCATAAATACTATTTTGAAGCATATTTTGTGCAATGTGACTGCATGTCGAATACAATCATCTTGCGGAAATCTACAACGTTACTCTTCTAATTTGAAGGAACCGAAACTATTGCTTTAAATGTATTACTCCTCATAGATATATAACAAACCCCTTCTACATCTTCCATCTAAACGTCGACAGTTTTGTCCCACACGAAATGGTGCTATTGTTGGCTGTGCATCATTAGCACAATTGTTGTTAGTGACAGCATCAGATGTTTTCGATGTATCTTTTTGCATCCAGATTACCACAGTAAATTTATGTTTCGATGCTGGTCAGACGATTCTTGAAATAAACCTTTTATAATTGAAATAGCGAGAAGTTATTCACTTATCGTTCGATAAACCAAGGTTAGCACCATCACTTGTATTGCTCGAAAGGGTATGTTCGAGAAAAATGAAGGACTAACAAACCCACAAGAATACCCGTAAACCATATCATTCAGTTATCATTAACATTTATAACTACAGCCTATCATTCAATGTCACCACTACCACTACCATCCATCACAAATATTACTCATGCGCTCTTATGTCGCTATGCATGCGCATTTCTCCTAATGATAAAGCTGCAGCAAACACACAAATTCGACAATGCTCCCACCGTTCAACATTGCTCCATACAACAACGGAAGCCGTCTTTTACTTTGGGGGAAAATGAGGGAAGGGTCGAAATTTAAATCAAATGAAAATTCTGGGCTGACACGGTGTATTTCATTGCAATCTGATTGGTCACCCTTTGTTGGTGTTGTTGAATGCAACCCTATGCTTCGGCTTGTTTAATCAGATTCAATCGTTTAATGGAATCTGATCGAGTTCTATGACTTCATCGGCATATCAGTTACGTGTATTGTCGCGTGTTACTTTCAAATATTAAACAAATATTAACTGAGGTTGGTAATAGTGAAATGAGATAAGAGCTAGACAGCTTAAGAAAGTAAATATGAATTGAGATAAACAGTGTTTGTCCAAGGAAAAGAAAGACGATTGCAGTTGTTAGTGATTACTCATCTGATTATATTCAAATGTCTGATTTTTTAAACAGACACTGTCCATTTCAATTTATTTGATATTCACTTAGGCAGCTGCTTTTTGCTCGCAGCTACTGTGCTTCAGTGCATTTGTTACTTTACTACTGCTGCATTATTTCATATTGCACATATCCTTGAACTTGGAGAACACTGATAAAACATTTCGAAGTAAACATATTCCTTAATGACATGTTTAGTTACTTGAGATAATCAATGTCTTCTGTGACATTTCATTGTTTCCGGTGGTAAACAAAAAATTTGGTAAGGGTTGGGTAGTTATTGTCAGTGAAGAAGATAGGTGTAAGTAAAAGCAGATAAGGGAGAATGGTTGTTGATTAGCGACCTCGACCAGGCCGCATTAACCAAGCAGCGAATTTGGTCCCCGAGTCTTACGGTGTTGCTGTTCTTGTGAAACAGTGAGTTAGATAAAAAGTCCTAGTAACAGATATGCGGACTAGTACATCGATAAGAGGGAGAGATGAATAGAATATATAGGTATATAGAAACAGGAATGAAATGACAGATAAGTGAATGCTTAAATGGACTAAATGGTAAATGTTACGCGTGAAAGATTAAATCTCCCAGAATCTCAGTCATATTACACCAAAATTTTCAGCTGAAGTAAAACGACGTCATTTGACACAGTTCATGTAAGAATTGGCAAAATATCAACTGTAAATTTATGGTCAAGTTGACATGGATATCAAGAGCAGAAGCATCACTGATGTCTTATCCGAGTCCAATGTAAGGATTCTGTTTGACGCGCTAGATGCCATCGATGGTCCCAAAATAATTACATGGGATCCTGCGCTTATCAAGCAATTTAACTTGGTCAGTATTGTTAGAAATACCCTTTAATAATTTATTGAATTAAAGGAAGCTTAAATTCTAGGATTTGCAGCTTTGAAATTTCTGATTTATACTGGTTTCCATTCATTATTAGTGTTATAGTGATCTGCTGGGTATTTTGCCTATCGGCGTTGGTATTGTTCAGGAGCAGAAGACACACATCACGGCATAACAAAATGTGTGAAATCAGACCGTTTTACTCATAGAAGTTATCAATAGCTGTAGACTGTTTCTAGTCTTTAGTTTAATATTTTAAAGAACAGACTTGTAGTGCCAAGTTTATTTATGTTGTTTAGGCTAAGCTTTTCTAATAATCGGAGTGGATGGTAAAATTCTCTTGCTTTGATTTTATTCAATTTCTGTTTACAGGTGACAACAACAGAACAGCTAAAGCAGCACAAAGTTGTATCGATGTTGCAGCTGGATCTTTCACCAAGAGTACCACAAGTTGAGCATAATCATGTCGTATATATCTTGTCGACGTCCAGTACATCAGTAGTGAACAAACTGATCACATGCCTTAAGCATGCTCGGTCCATTAATGTGATTTTTTGTAATTCCAATTTTTTTTAAGAATAGTAATTCAGGAACAATATGTTGTTTTTCGCTTGCTTTTCTATCGGTTATTTCGAACAGACTATTAAAACGACTCATCACTTATAATATACATCGTCATTTCCTTTTAATTTAAATAAAAGAAAATATGGATTACTGAATATTTAGTTATTTTAGATTTGTTTATGACCATATGGTGATCTTTCTCGCAGTGAAGAAATGCATATTTTTAAGGATAATCGCCAGCATCATGCTTTGATAGTCCCCGAGGCCTCATTCATGATTCGGGATACCTTAAAACAGAACCGAGAAGCAAGTTCAGTTTTGAAAACATTGGAATCACTGCCGTTGAGACTCTTTCCGCTTTACAGTGATTTCCTTACTCTTCTTATGGATAATTTGCCTTCAAAACTTCTGTTAGATAACGTGAGAAATGTTTAATTAGAAATTTCATATTTTTTTCTTCCTTAAAACTGATATCATCAGGTATTTAAAATACGTACTCAATTAATTTCAGGACTGGACAGAACTGCAGAAGTGTGCCTCAGCCGTGCGGCAGCTAGAACTTTTAGTGGGCTGCTCACCTAATTTAAGATGTAAGGGGAAATGGGCGGCTCAAGTAGTGGAAATTGTAAAGAAAATGCGAATGCAGGTAAGTAATCATTTTATTGCTTGTTATTTATAAGGTTCAGAATCATAATTTTTATGCTTTGAATAATAGATCTGTTTCATCCAGCTTACTTACTTACTGATGAATATCCCTGTATTTCGAAGGTCGTTTTAAAATTCTTGTTGAATAAACTATTTTAGGATGAAGCGGAAGCTGTGTCACAGCACAGTGATTTTCAAATATCCGATATTATCCTAATCGACAGATGGATTGATCCTTTAACACCCCTACTGATACAGTTGACATATGCTGGTTTAGTCGATGAAATCTTCGATATGGGTCCTACGGGTCTTTTATATATATTGAATTCTTGCTCTTGCTTCTTAAATTGAAATTTTTCGTTTCTTTATCTATAAAGTTATTGCCGAATTTTTGGTCACAGCAATGGAGATAATTATAAGTCCTTAAATCTGATTTACGTTTAACACTTGCTTAATAGGCCTTGAAAGCCGTAACAACCTACAAAAAGTGAGCTGTCTTCTTCCTTTCCTCACCTTTTATCTTTTTTTTGTTTCCTCCCATTTATCTTACCACACTTCTCCTTATGCTCTTTAAAAATAATTTACTCGCAGTTTATTGATCGAAATCGAATACCAAGATTTCAAAACATGTAAATGCCTTTAGCCAGAATTCCGTCTCTCTATAAAGTAGCCAAGGACACCTTTTGGAAAACTTTAGCAACCTAATATTACGAGCGTCTTAGAACAAAATCTTGGAAGAAATACCCTGAAAAATAAAATTTTTACTCATTATTTGCGCTAAAAGCAAGTATATATTATTCAGGTAACATTAAGACATCAAAAGTAAGGAGCGAAAGTGATTCAGTTGATGCTGCCAATGAAATACCCTTGCATGACCCACTTTTTGAAATGATTCGGGATCTTCATATCAAAGATGTTGGAAAGAAAATAGCAGAAACTCTTGGAACACTTCGTGACGAACGGGCTGTATGTTTAACTAAAAAAAATTTAACGCGTGACGCTTATCGGCGCTGTTTTTATATGCTAACAAGCGTTTGTAATGTGTTTAAAATTCCGTCTTCAATAAACAGACATACTAATGTGAAATAATGCTAACATTATTGCAACCGCAACTGAACACCATCATTTAATAATTTGTCATATCTTTCGTTTACCTTTTATTCCCGTCCCATTCACAAAGATTTATAGAGATTAAGAGAAAATCCACCGACTGATTCGCTGGCAGAAAGCAAAGTTTTTGTTCGCAGATTGCTTGATATGCAAGGAAGTGAGAAACATGCCGATACTCATACAATGATTGCCGAACGTCTTATGAGCTTTATCCGTGATGATTTGCGCTACTCCACATTTCCAAAACTGGCGATTGGTAATGGTTTTATATTCCTACCAGCAATGTACTTCAAAAATAATTTTTGCGAATATTTTTTAAACTTTACTGAAAACGTATTGGAAAATACCGAATGGTTTCGAAACTGTAATAATTATTCTAGATATTGTGCAAGGAGAATATGGAGACCGAGTCATTCCACAGATTGAGAATCTTATTCTAGAGGCATACGACCCTTTCATTGTTTTGCGTTTCATTGCACTTCAGTGTATGGTCGCTGGTGGTTTCAAGATTTCTACTTTTAGTGCGTATGAGCGACTTTTCATTCAGGTACTTCACATGCACTTCACACAAGTATACATCATTTTCTTAACAAATTCCACATCATAATTCAGTTTTAGACGATAAAAGGAATATTCTGATGATGGTAAAATATTGTTAAATATGTATGTTTAGAGCTACGGCGGATACTACATATCATTGTGGATAAAACTGCAGATAACAGGACTTTTGTGGGAAAGAAATAGCAAAATAAAAGTAAGTATTTCAAAGCAAATAAAACTGGGAAAATTTATGGTTTAATATACTATACATCTACACGTCTGCAGTGAGACTAAACAATTTTCAGTGTGAATATGCTCCATTTGATTTTCAAACATCATGCCACCGGATGTCATGTTTTGTCGACGAAGAGCATAGTGTAAGTTACATACATAAAATTTGGAGTGTAAGGAAATAAAATTCTTAAAAAAACAAAACATGATCGAGTCACCACAGTTGGCATTTAGCTTTACTTTGAAATTGCGAAACTGATGCAGAATGAAGTAAAGAACTCCTGGAACAAAATATAAGTCAATTCAATAGACAGGTGTGGGCTTGCATGAGTTGATCGGACTAGTTTAGCTTAATCTTCAATGTTTTTTATAGTAATGCGTTTCAAATAATTGATTTCTCCCAGAATTGAAGAAAAAATTTTGTATTCGCTCACTACCATTGATTAAGGCATACGGAACGACAGCATACCCTTATAGTGGCTACGTACCCTTAATTGTTCGATATATCGAAATGGGTGTACGAAATAGTTGGCGAGACTGGACAACGATTTTGAGTGATGATCATCCGACAGTTGATCGTGGTACTCATTCTATTATTTTCGTTATTGGTGGCATCACACAAGCCGAGTTGGCATGCCTCAGGAAAACGCGTTTTTCAAATAAATTGCTAATCGTTTCAAGTGCGGTAATGACAGGTAATAAGTTGATTAGTTTGATACAAGATAGTTAATTTGTTCATATCCCGATAGGTTTCTCCGAAAAGTATTGTATGCATCTGCCTCGAACCACATGTACTGTGTGAACTTGCCTCAAACTAAAATGAATTAGTGTTGATATTGATCTTGAACATTTTAAAAAACTTTGTCATACTTCTTCAACTTATTTTAATGACTCGAAGTCTGAAGGAAAATTGTAAAAAAAAGGCCGAAGACAAGTATATTTTTTAAATACTCCTTGATTGTTTTATTTTCAAAAGATAAAAAGTTAATCCCAACAATGTTTAAAGAAGCTGCAATCTTACCAAATAATAGCAAGCAACAGTCGCGGTCTTTCCTACCATGAATATCATCCAATGGTACTGTACAATGGAAAATTTGCATGATATTTGCTGGCAAATCGAAGAAAACAATCAACTTCCACCAAAAACTTTCATTCATCGGAAAGATGCATGAGTATGAAGGTCGCACTGAGGAAGTAGGGTTTCCAAAACATTTCCGACAGGGCTGGGATTTGCGGCTGCTGAATCAACTAACACCTTTATAGATGCATGAAAATATAACACGAAAAGTGGAACAGCTGGTGGATGATATGACACGACAGCTTATCTCAAACGCTACCAGCGAAGAGGATGTTGAGGTGGAAGTGAAAATGTTGTTTGGGGAACTTGTTGATAGTCCAAAAAATGCAACTAGTCAGAAGTTAGTTCAGCACTAGTCTTTTGAAAATTTGAAGCATTTCCGAAGAACCGAATACAGCTATATAGAAAACCTATTTCATAGTCGTATGCGCTCTATCATTTTGTCAATAAACTGCCTTCCGTGCGCCATTTCAACAGGTAATCTGAGACTACCCTTTGCATTTCTGAAAGCTTTCTAATTCTCTGGATTTCCATGAATTAAGCTTTCTATGATTTATATCTATTTTAAAAGGGCAAAATTCTTTGTGATGTATATACAGTTTTCTAGCTATAAAAAAAACCTTTGCCCGATGCGGAAAATTTCCGGTTCTTTTGACGCTACTGTTACTGCAACTGGCAAGTTTAATAAATCATTCCATATTATCTTGAGCGAATCTTTTTCAAATGAAACTATTAATAAACTGTATATATGTGCTAAAATCCGAAGAACCTCGAAAATTTAATATAAACAATATCAAGAAGTTTACATTGCGTAGAACTCATAGTATTTTGTTTTACTAGATATTCCAGGTGCATCATCATTATCATCAGTGACCTACCGAGAATCCAATACTAGTCATTGTTCATCACCACTCCAGCAAATTACAACCAAAGAAGATGAAACGTCAATGTATGCTATTTTGCATTAAGAACGCACACTTTTCACAAATCATAAGTAACCACAACATGACTTACACCTCGCCAGGACTCCGGAATTAAAAATTAATTGTGAATGACATATAGATTTTACATCAAAGTCTTTAGCATGAGAATGCCTATACAACACTATGCGATTTAGCCTCCTAAGCATTTTAAAAATTGCCTCTCCTTATGTCGACAAATGTAAATTTTGTGTTATGGTTATTCAATTTTACAGCATATGATCGTCCTATAAATTGACGCCTAACAAAAACTGCTAAAAGATGAAGTATAATTGCTTATTACTTCAGAAACGAAGAGATCGAAAAGAAAGGAAAGTCATCTAAAAACTCAGCATCATTCGACATTGTCACGTTCCGTGGATTTGCAAGATAGATAACAAAATGTTTCCATTCCAACTTCTTTAACCTTTCAATCCAACAATATTTTAAAAGAAAAAACAGTAACAAAAGGATCAGTTTGTAAACGAATGTCCTTGAAACATGGGACAATAAAATAAGCAGCAGCCCTAATTGATCTGTTACTGGACAAGATGAAAAGTCGTACTGTATACATGACCTCTAACTCCTGAGAATTCAGAATCAAATATATACATTCTCACTTACCCGTTTGGAATTTTCGTTATCACTTTTCAAGCTTTTACAGATCTCAGCTGAGAGAGGATTTGTAGTGCCTTAGAACAGTAAAAAATGTAAACGGTAACGCGAAAGCGCATGAGTTATCAGTAGGTTTATTTACCACTTTCAAAAATGTGAACGAATGTTACTCTCCTAAGTATGCAGCTAAGGGAGTGTGGAGGTGGTAATGAAGATGCCAAGTGAAAGAGTGAAGGAGCCAGATGAATCAAGGCCATGCATACAGATGAATCAAGTAATTTCAAGTTTTTTTAAAAATGTGGGAATGGTAAACTAGCAACAAAAAATACAAAAGGATCGGAAAGAACAGAGCAGAAAGCATGTTGCACATCGAAAATTTGTATAGTAACGATAGACTAACCTTATTGGATGAAATCAGCAGTGACAATGTGATAACTGTGACATCAGTTATGTCAGCATAAAAGTACATAAAAGGTATGACGAAGCAAAAATTTTTAACTTTAAAAGCGCGAACAAACTCTACAGCTTCACCGGTATTGATCAGTAATCCGTCTCATCACTCCTTAGACATCTTGCCAATGGCGAGGAAGGTGGTTGTGAAGATTTCTGAAGAATAACCTCCCATATTTTTTACGACAATCATGAGTAGCCATCAGAAATGCGACTTCCAAAAATCTTCGAAATAATAAAACATGTAGAATAATAGAAGTTGAAGTTTGATACAGTACAGAACATCTAACGGTTTTTTTTGAATAAGCGCAAGTAAAAATAAAAGTTTGGAAAACTTTACCTGGCCACGAGGACGGAAAAGCTCGTGTTTTGCAAGCTCAAAGACATCTGCCCGCTCTTCTTTTCTATATTGCAGACAGCGACGGATAAAATCCTAGAAATGTTGAAGAAATCTTCAAAATTCACTTACAATCTCCACTGAATTACTGAGTAAAAGAAATAAAATCAACAGATTAGGTGTCTGAAATACAAAACACATTAATAGATGAATTTGCAGTAAAGAGAAACTATAACTATTATAAATTAATAGCATGAGTCACAACAGAAAAATAATTAAAAGAAACCTCTATCTCCAACAGCTCCTTAATATTCAGTAACTATCGAAAGCTATACCAGAATTTTCAGCGCATATACAAAAACAGGTCTATTTATTGCTGTTGAGAATATGTGGGGTAATCTTACCTGTGCTGCCGAACTAACTACAGGTTTGGGAGGAAAAGTGACTTCGGTAGCTTTCAGAATAGTGTTTTCTTCCAGGATTTTCTGTTGAGTTTGTTCGTGTCCAAATGGCTACAAAAAGATGGATATAAGTGTGCAATGTACTGTATCAGAAAATTTCAAACAAGTTAACATACTAAATTTATAAGAAGACAAAAGCATACTCGTCTGCCATACAGGCATTGGTAAAATATGACACCCACACTCCAAACATCAACTTTTGAACTTATCTTTGGGGGATTGTGACCAACAACAAAAGTTTCAGGAGGAAGGTACCTGGAAATACACAAACTGGAAACAAATAACGCATAAAATCCTATAGTTATAATATTGCTCATGTCCAATTGGAAACTAGCTTTTCGGAGGCTAATAGATTTTAACTTTTTCATAAGAGTGAAAAAAATGTCCATTCATATACGACTACTTATTTTTTATCAACTTCATAGGAAGTTCTAATATAATGAAGACCATAAGCTTTCCCTAAGAAATTTGAAAAATCAGACTGCCAGATAAGGGATAATGAAAACATGAAAAGTATAACTGCCTCGACACGACCAAAAAAACTGCTTGAATCAGCCACTAACCAGTATGTTCCAGCCCCTTGGGATGTGAGTTCAATAGAATCACCATCATCAGCATCTTCCATTATTTTACTTAAGCCAAAATCAGTGATTTTTATTGCACCGCTAGTAGTACCCGACTGCAACAGAATGTTTGCCGGCTTTAGATCGTAATGAATTATCGGTGGGCGCTTTTCTGACAAATAACGAAGTGCTGACACTACCTGAAATCACTCATACAATGATTACGTCACTTTTCAAATCTGCCAGTTAATTCAAATGCGGCACTTTAAAAATTTGTGAAATTGCTTACTACAGTTTGCTTATCATCTGTATAGCTTTCATAATTTTGTAAAAGCAAATTAACCTGCATAATAATAGAACGTGCTTCCTTTTCGGGAATTTGCTTATTTTGCTTCAGATAAAAATCGAGATCATTACCATCACAGTACTCCAACACAGTACAGAAAGAATGATTATCGATTGTAAATAAGTCAAATAAGCGAACAATACGTGGATGATCCAATGTTTTATGAATATCTTTTTCACGCATAGCATGCTTCACATAATTTGCCTACAATTGATTCGTTCACCTAGTTACAATAAATGCAAAGCAATAACCGACAAAATAGTTCCATAACCAATATAGAAACAATTTACATCAGTTAAACAACAACCTTTTTATCTTCTTTCCATTCCTTATTTACATGATGTATTTTGCATGCCACATATTTGTTCTCATCCAGATCAAAAGCTCGCCAAACCTCGCTGAAGAAAAAAACAAACATAAACTACAAAACAGCTAAATTTGCACTGTTATGGGATATACTGAAGCATCGTTACTGTATAATTAGCGATATACCGTATGATAGATGTACATTTCCAAATCACTATGGGGAAAATGCTTATTAAACTAGCCAACAGCAAAAGATCTCGTATAAATTAACTCAACATAGAACCAAAATAAGCGAACCTGAAACCTCCTTTTCCAAGAAGTGAAAGTAAAAGATAGCGCCTATTGAGCAATTCATGGTCTTTGTACCGACTTGATTCTTCATACTGAACCCGTTTTAATTCTCTAATATGCAGATTACGCTCTCTTTCCAAACGATCACGTTCAGCGACTAGTTCTGCCTCCTCTTTTTTAAGATGCTCCTTAAATGAACAAAAATCATCCCTTAAAGTAAAAAATAATAAGAGAAAATATAAAAAAAGTAATATTTTGAAATTCGCAGTATATGTATATAAATGTAAGATAATATGGTAGATGGCAAATATCCCATAAGATTGACAAGTGACTCAAGTATGCCAGCCAATTCTGGAACATCGTGACAACCATTACTGTCGACTCTCTGTAGGATTTAATAACCGTGATCATCAGCTTTACCAAAATACGAAAAAGTAATCAGAACTAGTTCATACGAATTGTCAATAGCCTAGCCGCTCTACGTATGTTTTATTTGGACTGAATGAAAAAACGATTAAGCAAACCTCCAAAAATTAAAAACGTCACCTTACGCAAGCGATAAATTTCTTCTTGTTCCAAATATTCTTGCAATGTCAATTCTTTCGGTAATTCTGGCTTTGCGAACAGCTCATCAGTGAGTGAAACAGAATTTGGTCCTGCTGATGTAGACGGAACCATACCATCAGAACCAGTCGACATTGCTCTGAACAAAAAAAATCGATCGACGAAATGTCATGAAGTATAACAAAAAAATCTAACTACTCACAACTAGAAATACACTTTTTCTTTCTTCAGCCAGAAAAGAAAGTAAAAATCTCCAAAAATTATTTAGTTAAGATTTCCGACCCAAAAAGTCACATTTTTAACGATGCAATAATTTGCTACATGTAACTACATACTCTTGGCTTCAACTTAACTGGATTTTAACTTCAGATTTCAACGAGCCGAAAATATATCTTCCCTTCCCTTTTCAAAATGAAGACAAAGCAAAGGTATGGCTTTCCATTTAGTCGAAATATCTGTGTTCAGCATCAGAATGTATCTGAAGGTCATATAACGGAATAATCAAAATTAATAAGTAAAATAATACAGTTCTGTACCTTTTCAGGTCTCGAGTATTCCCGGTTGGTTTCCTTTTCCGAAGATTCTGAGAAGCATTAATTATTTCATTTCTTTCATTTGCAATCCTCTGCTGCGCTTTATTAACTTCTTCGAATGCCCATCCATCAGCCCACATCTCGCGAAACTCTTCTCGGTGACGTGTTGGCTTAAACTGCCCAATACGTAGGCAATCCTCCATGCATTTTGCTTTTGCCTGAAAATTGCATCTTATGATATAAGCGCCAGAAGTTTCCTGCTTCTAAAAAGTAACCACAACCGACATTAAACAAATTGATCAATCAAAAACGCAGAAATTGTGAGTGCATTACTGAACCTCATATGAAATGATATACTTAATGTTAATTTGAAAAACAGGAAAAACAGGCAGCCAAAAATGCAAGGCACAACATACCGAAAAATGATTATAATATAGTGTACAATAACAATGAGGACTTTTTTGTACAGCAAATATATCACAAATTGTCTCTAACTGAAAAAATACCAAATTTGAAAATTAAAAAATGCGTACTTGTTTTCGTTCCATAGTACTTTGTTCAATTAGTAATTTTCTTATAGTTTCTTTGCATGCATCCATGGATCGATCTCTTTTGATGATCTGCTGCTTCAATTCTTCAATAGTCATCCTCATATCCTCAATTATACTATCTTTTTTTGAAAGTTCAGAATGCATTTCTGCTGCATCAATTAAGGATAATTCATCAGTTTGTGCCTGAAAGGAGAGTTATCAGTTTATAGAGTGCTATTAGTAATTTTACATTCAGTCCCTTATCGGAAATAAGATTTATAAATGTGGAACAATTTGTAAATAAATAAGATGGAGAGTTGAAGAGTGTTCATGAAAAATAAAATACCGTGTACACTATATTTTACACAGAAAAAAGATAGACACCTGAGAATCCATTCGAGGTCTGCACATCAATGTTTGCGGTGGACTTTGGCTCTGACTTGAATCACTCGAATTGAAAATGGTTAAGTGAATATTTGGCCGAGTGTTGGTTGATGGAGAAACAGATGTAATGATTGCACACTTAAAAAATACTCACGCAAAGTAAATAAACTAGAATTATGAAAGCGCATTTTTTGTGATATAAAGCCATGTGGTTTTCGTTAAGATTGTAAACAGTTTTAACTTGGCTTGGATGCAATGCTTCCACTTTATGAAAAAACAGTGGACTTTCATGAAAAACTATAGAACCTTACTGGCAGATCTTAAACCTCTTACATTGCTAACTCAAAAAAAAAGCTCAAAAATATGGATTAGTTTTGAAGAAAAACTATACATGTGTACATATACAAACGAATCTCAAACACACGAATTAAAGGCCTACCAGTGAATCAATCTTGAGGAAGCCAACAAACATGCTTCCGTTTAAATATCACATAAAATATTCCTGAGACTAAGAGCTAACACATACTGCATGTCAGCGATGTTTCTACGCACCCAAACGTATGTGCTTCTCTATCCAAAAAAGTGACCAGATATCAAGAGTTTTAATATCTATATAGTCATAAATTAAGCAAGGAGATTTTGGAAAGGATAGAGCTGAGAGAATGAGAGAATCATAACCTAAACGCCGTTCCGTATTAGCAAATGTGATTGGAGTTCTGTGTGCATAATTTTTGTAACTGCCTTTACTTTACTGACTGGAAATTAATTACCCTCACAAATCAACTCTTGCTGTACGAAACAGATGTGCAAAGCTTCCGAAAAGGTAGCAATAAGAGCTTGATAAAAAACAATCATGAAATATTTCTAAATCAGGCTTATGACAAGTTTTAGAGAAACAGAAATAAACATACGTAGTCACTGCTTGAACTATCGCCGTTTGCATGAGATGCATTTACTTGACGCTTTGGGCTGGAACCAACTGCCATGTTCTGAAAGATTAGGTAATGAAACGACTTTCTCATGTTTGCATGAAAAAAACTGATATTTTTCATGTGACATGCAACAGCAACATAACTTACAAACGTTCAAGTAAGCAATTTTGATTTACAAAAGATCTCATGAAAATAGAGATTACCGCAAAAAAAATACCTTAAAGCATTCAGTAATTTTCCTATCACTTCTGGGTGGATGGCCATCATTTCTTCGCCTCTTTCGTGGCGGTTTTTGTTCCAGTGACTTCATAACTTTAGTATAAGTACCCTTGTCGGAAGTTTCTGGCTCACGATCAGATACCGAACCCGTGCTGCTTACATTAGATAATTCACTAGCAACTGGTATTGGTAGATTGGAACCCGCAATTGTAACTGATGTAGGTGCTAGTGGCGTCGTTACCTGTGTTTGAACAACCTCCCCCAACTCCATCTGAAATAAGTGTAGAAAAAAGTAGGCAAAGAAATGAAAAATTAACCTGATATAAATGGAAAAGACTAGCTTTGACGTAGCAATAAATAGAAATAGTGTGAAAAACACTTAGAAGAGTGAACCAGAGATCATATGTACATACAACAGCGTTGTCTTCATCGAAGTACAAATGATTTTTTTTTAAATAGCACTGGAAAAGTTCAGTATGAGAAAGCATAACAAACCCTTTCTACAACCTTATTGCTTAACCCTTCTCTTTCATGAACCGGCAAAGAATTCGCGGTACTGGACTTATTGGTTGCTGCCACTGTTTTGACCACGTCAGCTGAATCCTTTTTAAGCAGCTATAATATAGAAGGGTTTCATAAAAGACAAATTCCAGGAAAAATTAAAAGGCTTATCTCGCTATATTTATGCATAACTTGAAATTATTACAATCTAAATCACACAGTACGAACCAAATTTAAAACAGCGTAATGTAGTCGAGCCTTTACAAAGAATAAAGCGATTATGGCTCAACAGTTTGCTGAAGAGATCATGATATGTGGCTGGACAAGAATTACTTTCACAATAATCCTAAATTATACAAACAAATAGCAAAAAATACCTTCTCTGACGGTAAGGTCCTGTTCGCTTGCAGACCAGAATTAAATGCACGTCTTTCAAGGTCAATTCTAGGTGGTTCACAAGAAGAAGTATCGAAATCTTCACAATGTACAATATTATCGGTAGCAGCCTCACCACTGTTCATAGCGTATCAAGCCACTGCACAGCCTTTGTTATTGCCATTTGCGCTCTCTTTGTTACATTTACAAATGAGCTCTTTCCTATAATATTTAATCCCCAATCACGCAAAGACCCACAATCTCATATAATGGACTGAAACATTACATCAAATTAGGCTTTCGAAATTGGCTTAAAATGTTTGCAAAGTCAGTGTTATACTGGTGGTGACAAAACATGTGCCCAAAAGTAATGAACGTTGCCAAAAGTGAACAAAATTAAATATGAATGAAAATTATATAAGAGAGTGAAACAAAGTAATGTATGAAGTGAGCTATGTGAGAAGAACCTCCTTCGCGATAGCAAGAAGCTATGTCTGCTTAGGGAAGCAGCAATCGGAAAATGAAATTTCACCGGAATCAATGGTCAAGTATTAGTTCAGAGGACATCATCACGACTCACTACCACTTAATTTTTCCAAGCTTCTCTGCACAGTTCATCACCAAGCCCGATAACAACGACGATATCACAACACAAACTATCGATTTTCTTGAAACACTTCGCGCTATGATGTTAACAGTGATGGTGACCGTGAGGATGATGAAAATGCCGATGACGACCACGGTGATGACGACTACGACCACCATCTCACTATGATCCATCCCAATGTGCCGCCGTTCCTCCTGGTCTATTCGCGGCGTGTATGTTATGTTATATATACATATATATATGTATATGTTGTTTTATGTGTGTGTATGTGTCGATGATAGTGCCACCGTCCACAGTATGCTCTGAAAACGGCCATGCACTTTTCATGCTTTCTTCAGGCATTGTTTCTTGAAGTGCAGGACGAATAAACAAACCTTTGAGATGATATGCACCGATATCACATCAAAGTGCGGCACACTGCATAATTCCAGAATAGCGCGATAATGCTGCAGGATAATAGAGGATGCAGTGAACTACTAGTGAAAACTTCAACAGTACCTCTGATACGAATGCGCACCTCGCAAATAATGCCAAATCATGCAAAAATTATCACATACTAAAGCTTCTAAAAAGCGGGAAATCTATGAGGCGATCCTGCAAGTGAGTTAGCACGATCGCAGCAGTGTTACCGCAACATCAAATGGACATATTGCTAGAACATACATCAACTATCCCAACAATATCCATTTCGGTAATGTACTGTGTGCTGTAAATGAATTAAGAGAAAGCACGCGAAAACGGAACACAGTCAGCAGTAGCACATTTCTGGATGATTTCCACCAGAGCAGCCGTAAATGTTGCAGCCTGTAGAGGGATGTAAAGATGTTCCGTTGGGATAACCTGAAGAATAATATACTCTACAGTCTCTCTCTCTCTCTCTCTCCCTCTCTCCCCCACTCATTCCGCCGTAGCTATCCTACTATCATCATATCTTTCTTGTCCCTTCACATAGGATAGTCGAATCCAGCAATCCAATCGTAGAATCCCTCATTGACACATTTTTTGAGATACGAACGATGAACAACAAAAACAGCAATTCTTATAACAAAATGAGTGAGTGAGAAAGGCGGCGCCACACTGCAACTATGCGACACAAAGCGACTACATGTTGGCTTTACCCTTTACAACTCCTATACAAAGGCAACAGTCTGCTGCCGATATCTCTGCTGGCTTCCTGCCATTTTGTCGTTAATGTCGCGCTGCAATATAAATGAAATAGCCAGAATAAGTAGTAGCACGGTTGTGCGCATATGCACTTCGGATGGGACATACGTGTCTATGCAGGGAAGATATCGCGCGGTTTTAAAGTTTCTTGCGTAGCACAAATGCAACGGTTAGTGCGTATTGAGAGAGGTCAAAGGATCAGAGGGTGGTGATATCTATGCCGTAGTTAGGGTGGAAAAGATTGATGAGAGTAATGGTGCTGAAATTACAAGAATCACATGGTAGTTGTTGGTTGCATGGAAGGTCACAGGTTATTCATGTTAGCACTTAGCTTCTTTGCATGCACCGTTGCAAGAGATTTTCATAACTTTCAAGGCGTACGATATGAAATTAGAACATCCGAAACTTGCAAAGTAAGAGACGACCTTACCGTTCTACTGCAATAACTTCTTTTCTCTCAACTGCATTAATGATACGTTCTTAGCGTACGAACCTCTTTTTACAACGATAAACGAAGACTACTGGAGCTACAACATCCATTCCGTCCGGCCACGCTAATATACTGCAAACTCCCATACAGCAAAAACTGTTCTTCCTCTGACGAGAGTGGGATTCGAACCCACGCCCCCGAAGAGACTGGTGCCTTAAACCAGCGCCTTAGACCGCTCGGCCATCTCGCCTCAAGGAACGCCTCTCCAATTGTATGCTATATAGTACAGCTCACAATTATATGATAAAGTCTTTGTTCGAGCGACACTCTGCCGAGAGTGGGATTCGAACCCACGCCCCCAAAGGGACTGATGCCTAAAACCAGCGCCTTGAACCACTCGGCCATCTCGCCCTGGTCCTCTGCCAATAGAATTCGCTAGCCGTCAATGAGTTCCAATGTTAACCTATTCGTGTTGTGAATGTTGGTCATTGGTGTTTCTTGCTTCGACATGATCAGGCATGTATTGCTAGAAACAATGATAGTGACAGTGTTATTGATGCAGAACTGTTTCCGATGAAAACAGTTGATGTAAAGATGTAGGTTGTCACTTTGATTTACTTGCCTCTCTACATCACCTCCGCTATTAATACATTCAACAATTTAACATAAATAATTGTTGATATTCCAGTTTCCGACTCAGCTTCTTTTCTTTGCCAGTCAAACTCCCTAACCACTGACCCTTCCTGAAACTCTTTTCATTATTCAGCTCAAAAATTTCGGCACATCTTTATTAGAAACCTGAATGCTGTTGGGAACACTTATCTTAAAACAAAGCAAGGAAAGCTGGCCGACATTCCCTCATTTGGTCTGCTCTGTCAATTGCAGAAAGTCCGGCTGAATATGGTGGGAACGAAATTTTATTTTGGATATAAAACGTAGTAATCTTCTTAAGCCTATGTGCCTGCAATAAAACTTCTAATTGCATCTTTATCCTTCGCAGTATTAACCACTGTTTATCTTACAGGATTAGGGCTGACCTCAGCCCAGAATCTTCTCCATTTCTAAATGCTTTGAAGACGAAATTAACTGGACTCCATGTAGCCATGTTTCAACAAGTTTTCCACAATAAAATATTCATGTACTACTGTTGCAATTTTTGAAATGTACCAGCTTTGTACTTCAGTTATGGTACGAATGCAAATTGGTGATGCTGCCTTATGCACAAGTTATTGACTGTTGAGCACTTATATACACATGTCCACCTGTGTCCGTGAACACTAATTTCAAATTGTGACCACAAATAAATATGACGAAAGACTTTGGCACACGCATGGAACAATGCTCACATATAAGATGTAATCGCAAAACCAATCGAAATACCAATATTATCGCTGGAACTGCTGCGAACAAAGCCACTTGCTACCTATTGGTCAATTTAGAATTTTCCAAATAACAAATAAAGAACAGAACAAGTTTCAAATAACGAACAAAGAACTGAACAAATCTCAAATAACAAACGAGGAACAGGAAAATCGAAATGAAATGTATTTTTAAAAAGTTATTGAGAAGACGAAAGAGTAACAGGCGTAGGAAAAGTCTGACATGGATATTTAGAGAACACTTTAGGACTACGCCAAACTGCGTTATTTAAAATGGGAACAGTAAAAGTGGCAGTAGTACTGTCCCTGATTTCATTACCGTCAAGAAGCGCCTTCTGCCTCCGAATTTGTGCAGACCGCGATGGCCGACTATACTGTAACCTTGCGATATCGCGGCGACAAATTATGCAGCTCATTCGCATTCTGTTCTCGTTGATTGCATGCTAAAATGAAAGAAACTGAAAGAAAAAGGTTCGAACTTAATTCATGAAAGAAATTTTTAAATTCATACACAAGCAAATGACGGTTAGCCTGATTAAATCATTAGTAATTTTAATTGCCTGCAGCTTTCTGGTTTCTCATTTAAAGTAATTAAATTTGCTGATGACAGCAATTAATAAAACATTAGCTTTTACGAGATCATAGGATGGACAACCCTTTCCATATATTATAACTATATCACCTAAGAATTTGCATGAACATTTTGCTGCGAGTTTTTTGCGAGAAATGAAACTGCTTGCAGAAGTCAAATTTGTCAGTGAGGGACGCTTTACCTACAAATAAGTCGTGGAAATGTCGAACAGCTCAACATCGACGCTAGTTTAATTATATTATGCTCACATTTTTTTGTACAAAGATAGCTACCAGTCAATTGTAGAGACTCATAAATAGAGATAGCCAGTTCTTACATAGCTTTAGCAAAGTCTTTAATAATAACAAACCTCAATTAACTGTACAGCACAGTTCCGACAGAACACTTTATGACTGCACGGAAAGGCGCGAACTGATGCACGCCTCTGCACACATACACAACACTCATCATCTATTCCATTCGCTCGATCTTCTGGTTCACAAGCAAGTTTTGTCTTCAACCGCTTCTGAAAACTCAACAAGATTTCTTCAAAATTATGAACACGAAATTCCCTATGTTAGCACAAAACCCTCATTTCTGAGAAAGGTATCCCACAACTTTAATTTGGGGGGAACAAAAACCTTCCCAGCACCATACAGTAAACATGGCATCAGAAAGTGACCGCATGTCGCTGACAGGCACACTGCAAGATGTTATAACCATTCCACCAAAGACATCAAATCTTTATTTTGCACAACTTAGAGGGCCTTATCCTTTACATCGTTTCTCGTCAAAGCTGAACAGCATCTTACACCTCCTAAACACGCATTTCAACTTCAAGAGAAGTTGTGCATAGCGAGAATACGGGTTATTCAAGACTACTACACTACTTCCTGCCCTATAACAGTAGCCGAAGAAGTGAGACAGATATCCCACTTTAAAGAGCTTTTCGCAATTATCTCGAGATGGTTGTGTTACAAGAGAAAACATAGAAATCAATATGTAAGAGATTTGCAACGTTGTTTTAAGAATTACGGCAATGCTGGTAAGCTAGTTGAGATACAGCAAGATTGAGAAGCAATGATCACCCAGGCGAACTGAATGCTCGATGTAGTAAAAGTGTACTACCGAGGCAGAAGGAATCGATCTCAAAATGGACAATAACGTCCAATTAGGCATAAGAAGCATTTGTTCATGAAATACAGGGTGCAATGGAATGTTTGTGGGTTACTTTTCAAGTACATACAGAAGTAATATTTGTTAAGGATTCGTAGAAAAAGGTTCCCCTCTTCTCCTACCGGAAGCAGAGTTGGAGAGGAATAGATATTCTCCGCGTGTGAGATGGTAATTAACAACAAAAGAACAGTTAAGAACATTAATAATTAAAATATAATTAATAACTAATGATTAGTAATTAAACGATAGTTAGACAATAATTAAACGACAATTGGTAATTACGTAACAATTAATAATGGCAGTAACGACTGGCAATTATTATTTAATTCATTAAATAAATATAATTAATTAAATAAATAATTAATAATAATAAATAATATATAGTAAATAATAATAATAAAAATAATAAATAAATAAATAAATAATTAAATAAATAAACAAATAATCATAATGATAATAACAAATAAGCTAGTGCTTATGCAATTGAACAGAGCTAATAAAGCTTACCAGTAAAGCGTCAATGTGTTGTCGTTGCGATGAGGGTAACTTAGAGGTAGAGCAACAGGTAGGCTCACTGCTTAACAAGCAATGCTCAGATTCAAGTTCAAGAGAACGAACTCGTCGCCTCAAGAAATGTACTAACTCAGAAAGTACCATGCTTCACTACCTCAGGCCACATTGATTCCCAACCAGACCGACACATACAGCAAGCAACGATCTATTGGCTTTTGCCACAACATAGAGGATCGTCCCCGGAGATGTCCTGCAGCGACACACAGACAGACAGACAACTAGTTGTCAATTGCCCCTCCTCCGTCTAGACAGTCCTCTTCTCTGCCTCTCTTCGTCTCACACGTAACCAATCTCAGACATTCCATTTTTCTTTTTTCTTTTCCACTTTTCTCTTTCACTTCCACACAGAAAGAGAGAACGACATACAATTCGGCGAAGGGATGACACGACGTCTGCGCTCATTGTAATTGTACGCCTGACACGCCCATTTGTTTGATACAGTGGACCTGTTTGTCTAAAGCCAGAAGGCATATGTGGAGGATGGTCGATCGATGGGGGTCATATGTGCGTTCTAGTGCACCAAGCAAGGAAGGGTCAAAGGACAGCAGACGTGTGGTAATGAGCCGTATTATCAGGTCAGATTTACTACCTACTCAAATCCAGCGACCCATGTTAACGTTCTCTTCCCCTTCAAAACGAACCCTTTATCAGAATATTAACGAATGCACACACAAAATATTTTTGGAAGAGGACAGGTAGGTAGGTGAGGAAACTGAAAGACAATGAGGGCAGCTGGAGAAAAACAAAAAAATCTAAATAATCAACGGCTGAAATATGTACAGATAATGCGGGCAGAAGGAACATTATAACTTGCAACACAAAAATTTGTCATCGAGGTGAAGGAAAATGCAATCGATTTGTGCGATGCGCATCAGCACGCACGTGGCGGTAGACATGGTATTTGGAACGTATAATATATAATATATATATATAAGTATACGACCGGAAAAGGTTAGGAAGAGTGAAAGATCAATAGAGCACATAGTACTACTCACTGGGGTACTATTAGGAAAAGGAGAGGTGATTTAGAAACACTGAGTAGGTCTGTTGTGCAGAACAAGAGTAATATCTCTAAACAAAAGGTGCTGAGACCAGTTTAATGACTAATATATTTTGAACAAATCCACTGTATTTCTATTGATTCAAATCTCATCAATAAATATAAGAAGTGCTTTTGGATTTCCATTAATTGAAACAGGGGATGCAATGTTTTTCTTTTTAATGCTTACGAAGATTTGCGCTACACTTCTAGCATTGATTCCACCACTTAATATGATGGGTCCGTGACATCAATAGCCATTAATAATAAATGATGTATTTCGCATCCATCACCGTATATGTGTATGCGTGTATATGTCATTATTTAAGACCGACATGTCATAAAAAAAAGCAAAAGAGTAAGGAACCCTAATCACACGCCTACATCAGATAATACACGTACAATCAATTGATTTTTCTAAATAAGAAATACAAAAATATGAGGTAAATCATTAGCGACTTCATTAAGGTACAAACAGTAGTGAGCTATCAACGCTGTTGCCGCCTGCAAATAGTTTGGAAATATTTTCCATTCGGGGTAATAAATTACAATGCATACAGAAAACCAACTAAATCCGAGTTCTGCATGTTTGCGTGCTGACATTAACCAGTGTTTTTGCATGCCGGCTAGTCCACTCGTGCATCATAATCATGGTATCTAATAATGCCTTCCGTGCTTCCCTGTAATTGACAACACATGAAAGAGCGCCACACTTTAAAAGTATTGTTTAATAATATATTCCGGCTTGTCTTTGGTTATCAACGTTTCAGTGAGTGAACCGAGCGGGTTGTGTAATCGTTAAAAGCAGGAAATAACTTGCTAAAACAGCTAAGATTATCAGATTAACAAAAGTCTAATTTTCATCAAGAAAAATATCTCGGGACAAACTCCACTCCTTTTTGAAGCAATAAATCAGTGTGCTAAATTAACTTATAGAAGTAGATCGTAAATTCGCAGTTTCAACTTCTTGTCTAAACTCACTTGGTTAACGTGACATTTAAGGTTATACCATCTCTTACGGCGGCATAACATTCATCTACTAATTCTGGCCACTTCATCCAAAGTTTTCGTTGAGCGAAACGACACACCTCGTACAGTGCACAAGCACAGTTCGATTCAATCTCTTCAATCTCATCTGCCTGCATTGTTTCGATTTATGAAAATATTGCTCTAAGAATAGTAACTATCACGTGTGGTATAAATGGAAGAAGCTCTCAAAATACACCTCGCCAATTATTGTTTCCAACCATCCTTTAATTGATGAAATGATACAGAATAGAATATCGTTCGATTCCAGATCACAACGCGCATGTTCCCGAGGCCAATTAGCAATTAAAAGATGCGCCACAAGTTCTGGGAGCCCTTGAATGGTTTTTTCTCCAACCAAGATATAATTCGACATTAAAACATTGATTTCCTGTGCAAAAGCTGATCGAAAGCCTTTTTGCCCTTCAATTAACGAAAATAAGGATTACGCAACAGCTTTAGAAGAAAAATTCCTTACCAATTTCTGAAAATTTAATTACTTTATTTAATTAAATTGCGTGCGCTAAAGCTTCTTTTGAGCGGCAGAATCTATGCGATTCCAAACACGTATTCAGTAAAAGTAAAGACGCGATAGTTTAGAATAACATGGCAATTTACATTCTCTCCATATTCAAAACTATTTCACATATGCTTTGATTTAGGCTAATTTTTGAAACAACATCGAGTATTTAAAATTGATAACTTACTGACGGCCACAACGGCAGCGGTCACTGCAAATCCCCTGACCTCCTGTACTGCAATGCTTGCAACGTGGCAGGCAAACCGATTCCACTCTTCATCACTGAGGCGTAAACTTCTGTCATTCATTGTACTTTCTGAAATAGAAGCAATCATATTTTAAAGTTCTCATTTAAATAAATGAGATAATCATATCCCTATAAAAAAGCGGCATGAGTATCACCAAACCTTTTCGGAAACACTGGAAGAGCTCACTACAAATTTACCAAGTATAAAGGAGAAATCTTACTGAATTTGTCACGCATCGAACAATGACCGTCAACAGCAAGGTCGAACAGACTGATGAGTTCATCCACAGTTTTCACAGAGGAACCTAGAGATTTTCGTTTTTCTGAGTTGGTGATCCCACTTGGCAGCACCATTTTCCTGATTTGCCATCTATTAAGAGGTTGTCTATCCTTTCTCCCTCGCTCCACCGACTTCTTTTTCACGTTACAGTCGTTCAACGCTGACTCGATGTTTTTAAACATCTGATGCCCCCAAGCTATCTTTATATTCCCCTCTCGAGCTTTCCTTCCTTCGAAGCTTTTGAGCGAAGAATTACTTTCAACAACTGTCGATTTGGTCAGTTCCTCATTTGTGTCGTGGTTCAAATAAGAATCTCCGTGGTAAACCGTTGAACTATTAGCTCCTGTTTGAATGTCTGCAGGTTCATTATTAGACATAGCACACACCTGCAAAGCTACTTTGTTTTTATCACTCCTTACTACCATTCCCAAAAATAGGAACCATTTGAAAAACTTTCATACATAATATTTTAATGAGACCAGATCTCATCATTAACCTCATCTAAAAGGCCATAAAAACCAACTGCTAATAAAAAATTGAAATAGCAAGAATTGTGATAGGAGCAAATATATTAATGAAATGCATTTTTTATGCAAAAATCATTAAATATAAAAAGAAATATAAGTACTTTATTCAAAAATTGACATTTCGCCTGAAATTCAGGGATGAAACAGATTACGAACCAAGGTCGGCAATAATATAAACAATGCACAACTGATATTCAACAAGGTGAATTTAGAATGTTTCCACATTAATTTAAAAACAGTTTCTCATATAAATTTAGGTAACTTATATACAGAGCGAAATAAGTTGTTAAAGACCTTACCAATCAATGCAATGAATGATCACATTATGAAAAAAATAAAAAACGCGAAATAAGTGACAAAATAAATAACACTGGCGTTATTTTGCACGGTACGACAATTATACAAGCTTGAATTTACATGTCTTGTACTTTTCAATCGTTATTTGTTGAAGGACCTGCACTATGTTCAGGATCATCTGGAATAATATTCAATGAACAGCTAGATGATCTGCCGCTATGTGGACTGTTCAATTGTGGATGCCTCCGCAATGATCCTGGTGGACAACCTCTAACTATCCGGAATGGATTTTTATTAATCCTCCGTATAGAAGCGTTATGTGCAATTCCAAATAAATCACAGATTTGATCTAATTTACACTGCCTCGCAATTTGTCTACCCTGAAACATTGTTTTCCCATAAAAACATAGTTAACTTGATCTCTGTGTTTCATTTTTCCAAAGAGTTACTGCATTACCAATGTCAATATGGAGCAAAAATCCGCTGATGAGAAAAATATTCAATACTCGAATTCTGATGAATAAAGGAAAGACGACGTATATTTTCACAAACCTTGGTGAGGCGTTGTTTGGCAGCCATACATCGGATATGGTCATCAAATAAAAATTTCGCATTGAAATAAACAGCATTGTTTGCTCCTGAACGATTACTTGCATCGGTAACAATGATATGAAGTATGCGACTGTCTCCAAGGTCACCCGTTAGTTGAGTGTCCTAGAATATATTTGCTAATCAAACAAATTTGTTATTTCACGATCTTCTTTATGAGGTCATGAAATTCACCTGTAAAAGACCAACAAAACGGACCACGGCCCATCCCATGCGCTTGTTATCTGGCTCTACCAGTATCAACTGTGCTTGATCCGTAACAAGGAATCGATGGACTTTCTCGTTTTTCTCATCCATGACAACTGTACAAGCAAGTAAATCACTGTTTTCTACAATAAAATTTGTTATATAAAATTTAGGAAATCCAGCGATAAACGGGAGTTTATTTTACCAAATTTTATTGAATAAATAATGTAAAAAAAGCAAAAGAATAAGAGCATCAGTGTAAAAGAGTTCTTATCCTTCTTTATATTGAAAAAAAGAATTTAAATGAACTAACCGAGGTTAATACAGTCATTTACTTCAACAAACACATCAGTTTTAAGTGATATTGGTAAACGTGTTTCTTCTTCATCACGCAGGTTTAACAGAAAATTCCTTATGTGAAAAAATAGCTGGATATTCTGAAAAGAGAAAGCAAACTTTACAAGCTTTCTACTATTATAATTGCGCCTGGGCACTTTGTTTATCTGCATACAACAATTTATGTGTATAAAGGTAAATTTTCGATGTACCTCATCAAGAGAAATTGAATACTCAAAAATCCTCACCTTTCGGATTCGTTCTTCATTGCCACATGGAAGGCGTTTATTAAGAGAAATACCACTCAATGGTGTACAAGGAGGAGGAAGCAACAGTGATGAATCAGTACTAACACTTCTGATTTGGATTTTATTTCGCTAAAAATGAGGAAAGATTAGAATAAAACCAGCATGTTGATATACTTTTCAAAATTATGAAAATGTTGAACTAACCTCAAAATTATAAAATTCATCTTCAAACATTTCCAAAAACAGTTCCTCTGAGTAAACAAATGGTGAAAGCATGCTGATAAGGCTTGCTATAACTTTTTCTGCTCTCTTTTCGCATTCCACTTGCGCATCTGTAGATGCGTCCATGATTAATAACAGCTGCTTTAAGACAATGCAGCATAATTCAACTGTTATTGTACGAACAAATGAGTCTGAAAAATTGCATACATGCTTCAACATGCCTTAACGCATTACACCAGTAATAAAAATAATTACTAAGCAATTGGCAATATGTTAACACCTGCTTCAGCACTTCTGTCGATGATATCCAACAATCCGTTTAGGAAATTGTCACCGGTAGGTCCAACTACATCGGAAGTGAATTGGACAGCTTCTAGGATTTCTCCTCGTACTCCTGAATTGCTTTATAATAAGTTATTCAATTCTTTGGCGAACACAATATCGTACAAGCAGAAAGAAAGATTTTAATATTTTGTATTTAAAATTAAGCAATTCAGCCGGACTTCTGACAAGGAAATGTTTTTAATACGACAACAATGTTAGCTAAACAATAATACCTTTGTTCTGACAGAGGGCATAAATGAAAAGGAGCCCGTAGAAAGTCGAATGATCATTTCGCGAACAAATCAACGCATTCATATACCCGTTAAAAAATGCTCTGAAATTTGCTACTGTAGCATTTCTGATTTCAAGGAAGTTCAAAATGTTCTGTACACATAATTCAAAAATGTAAGTGCATCTGGAAATCAACCTCGGTTCAATGTCTTTAGCTTTCATATTCGCAAGAACCCATGCTGTCTTCTCATTGCGAATCCACTGGTACTCCACATCGGAACCATCACCAAAAAAAAACGAAGACAAAAGTGTTTGTACTGCCTATAAACTGATTTTTTATGATACAAACTTAGAAATTTTATGGAAATAAAAAGTCACTTGTGTTGAAGCCAACGGAAAGAGATGCGCCTTAGCATACAAATGCTTCTGAACTATTGGAAGATATTACGTTAATGCTTTGAATTACAAAGAAATCAAATAACCATCCCAAAATGTGAAATTATATTTTGTAGCGATCACTAAATCGCCCTTATTATTTAACATACCTGAAAATCATCGACAATTAGCAAAAACTGAACAAGAAAGAAGAGAGTGGTAATTGGTGTTAAAACAGCAGTAGAGGGATGAAGACGAATACCTCCGAGAGAAGAAAGATACAGAGAGCCCAGAAGTCTTCCAAAGACCATTTCAATCAGCACGGAGGAAATCTTTTCATCCTAAAACACAAATCTCCCTTTTAATTATATATCTCCTTTTAATTTAACAAATTTTTTGTATCAAAATGCTTAAAAAATTTTCATTTTAAAATTGATGTGTTTTTTATTGCAAACAGTGACAATATGAATATATGAAATTCAAAAACTAACTTTTATAAGTAAAATATCGTTAAGGTAATGTATATAATCAAGGTAATCATCAATCATAGCATCAAGCTTTTTGCGATTGCTGGATTCATTTTCGGCTGACCGAGCAAAATGATCGATTTCAATTGATTGTCTTGCAATAAAATCGCTCAAAGAACAAAAGTAAACTCGGGAGTGAGCACGAACAAAGCTTCGCATTGCTTCATCTTCCACTTAAATAAGAACAAAATAACTGCGACAGAATTTAATAATTCACGGTTTTATATGCTTAAAAACTATTACAAATATTTTGCTAAAAAATATGAGTACCTTTGTATATGTTCAGTGTGGTGGTTCGTACTGCAACGCGCACCATAGATTCGCTATGATTTTGAAATTTGATGACTTCTGTGTACAGTGGAAAGTCTTGATTAGCCTATAAAATCACTAGACACATGAAAACCATACGTAATAATAAAAAATTAATGAAAAAAAGAACGAACCTCATTGAAAAAGAAATGTATGGTATACACATTGAGCTTGAAGGAAAGCGTTTTCAAGAAGGATATGTAATATGCCATAATCTCCTCGTTTTCAAAATTAAAGCGATATGTGATAATTGAATTAACATGATTATTACTGAGCAAATAATCTGCAAAATGGATCACATATTCATTATCAATTACATGACAAAAGCACTGTCCTCTACGATGAATGAAAAAAAAATTGCCGTCACACAGATAAACTGCCTCAAAAATTCAATCAAAAAACGAAGAACTAACACAAAGAAGTTTTATGACGTATATTTTCGAATAAAATATTGAGGGTTTGTAATAGTTGAACACAAATAAAGGATCCGCAATTTTGTTTCATTATAGAAAGAAAATACTCCAACATTTGTCGTTCTAAGAAAAAACTGAAAATCATGAAGAAGAAAAAAAATGTCAGAACAAGTAACACATGCTTCCATCAATCAAGTCCTTTTCATTATCGCCAAGTGAAATAAACAATTATGAAAAAAGAAGTTTGGAAAATCAAAATAAAAACACTTCGTTACGAAGCGAATTAAATCTGATTTCTTGTAACTTGACTTCTACACCATATATAAGTCACTGACTCAAAAACGGAACTTTCGTTCTGGTCACCCCAAATTAAAATTTCCGCAACTGCTCTCAGACACTCCACCAACAACTTGCGATTATGCTCTGTAACCTGCTCATTCTTGCGAAGCACTTCATGTAAGTATCTAGAAATTATGAAAAGTGGTGAAAAAATGAAGACTGCATTATCAGCAGAAAATCAGCACTTAAAACAAACACATTACTATCAGACTTGAATATGATCATCTGGCGAATGATAAAGAGTAAATAATGGCTTACTTCAGGTACTCAAGCGAATGAGGATTTTTTGGTTTCCATAAGGAGGATAAGCCCAACCGTCTAAGCATCGTGTCCAGTCAACAAATTCAACAGTCAGTTGAACAAATACATTACATCCCCTGCAACAACATATCATAAAGGAATGTCGTATTCAGCATCGCCATCACTTTCAAGGTGGGATAGACACAAGGATCAGATCCTGTCTATTTATCCTATCTTCGGTGCCTACACCAACAAGCTACTCGTCATCCGCACCCTTCGCTTACCTTACCAAATGAAAGTGAAAGCAAAAACATACGTCACTAACATTTCTTTAAAAAAACCATATCTGAAGTATTCGAACCGCCCTCATGTATCACTTATCATTGTAGTATAATGACACGAAAAAAATAAGAGAGGAGTGAAGAGGGTAGCAGGTTTGATTTCACTCATTGTATCGCTACACTACCACATCATTCGTTTGCTCTTACCTGATCACTGGGAAAAGTTTAAACTCACGACGATTGAGCTGAAATGGATGGTGATGGCCGAGGAAGGAGAGTGAATCAAAAAGAAGGCGTTGAATTGGTTACAGTGAGCTGTTGTGATGATAATGATGTTGTAAAGTGTATTTAAGTGTTTCAAGACAAACCGTTTTGTTGTTATTAAGCGAAATTCTCCTTATTTCCTTGTACTCAAGCGCTAAAGAGAAGTTAATTTACATACATTCTTCAATATTGATTTTTTCATAGAATATATGGTGGAATTTCTTCCTTGGATTTATTTTGTTTACTGTGTTAAAATTTTCGAGCCTTATGATAGCATTACTTGTTGTAATTTCGATGTGACATAATAAAATGATAATTTCATGAAAACAATTTCTGTTATTTTTCCGAATTCATTTGAAATGCTATCCTATCATATTGTTCTGCAGTGGATTTCGAAAGAAGGACTGTCGATTATTTGTTATTATTTCCATTTATCTCAAATTGGAGAAGTGCTTTAAATTTATTCATTACTAATAATATCATTGAAAAGTTTCGTCATCAAATTATTGAAAGGTAGAAATGTGAGATGGAGGAATGGGAATTTGTCCCATCGTTGCTCTTCTCAATAACTACATTTTTACACAGAAGATCAGTGAATCAAACTAACGTTTGCCCTTTCGGAGCACACCTTTTCCACGGTGTTGCGCATGCATACCCTTCCACTGCTTTTGTCTGTTTTCACAGCTTCTTTCCTGTTATCTTCCTTAAATGATATTCAGTTCAGTTTTTCTGTTTAAGAAAAAGTGAATTCACAGTTCAAACAGCGCCATGCATAATCAGTTGGCGCATTCATTCTGTCTGAGCAGCTTCTTTACTTAATTTACATTGTATGCTTGCAATGAGAGTTTTGGTGTGTGTGTGAGAAGTACAGAAGTAATATGGAACTGGAGAGTATATCAAATCAGTGTTATTGACTGATTGCCTCAAATTCTAATTCATTCAACTCAGCAAAGAGCGGAAGAAGTCGGTGCGGGTATTCAGTGTCTTGTCCTTGACCTTACTGATAATCTGCAAACAACCCGAAAAGTACTTCTCCCTAGCCTTTCTCAGCAATTCTATAGGAAATTGAAGAACCATTTTGGCGTAATTCTATCACAACCCATACCCTCACTGTCCATTCCAACCAACTCCTCCTCTATTTTATTGTGCACACACACACACACACACACACACACACAAGCACAACTTCAGATAAAATGCAGTGAGGAGAGAGGCGACTCCTCCATGCTTTACAACTTGACAGAGAATGGGTGGAATAAATAGACCTGTTGGTGGGACTGATCAGGAGTGATGCACGGTTGACAACTCTCTGACAGTGTCACTTTTTCCGCTTTTACCTGTAACTATCACATATTTAACTCTTTGTGGTCAGTACAGATATACTGCTACCACCACTGCTACTATGTATCATCCTCAGTGCTATCACTGTCAGTGACAAGCCATTATAGCTTATCATTATTACTTGTTATACTGTTATTATTATTTAATTATTAGTTGTTGTCATAAGTTCTTCTGTGCAACAAGTAATAACCTCTAACAGGTAATATGACCAATAATCTACCTTTCTTTTTGATATTGTATCACTTGAATATTTTCCATAATAATGAGTGCAGTCGCTTCATGTCGTACTATTCCCTTACGATAGTATCAATTTGGCAATGATGGTATTATGATTAAATTCTTCCTATTTGAAAAATATTTTGAATTTCACTTTACATCCCTTTACTGGTTTATGCCTCTCACATCACTTGTTTCATGCAAAAATATTAATGTGTCAGAGCAGCAAATTCATTGCACCTGTGTTTGAAAGCTGGTTTGTACCTGCGTGAGCTTTGACATGTAGTGCTTCTGCTATTACTAAGCTCTCTTTCACGCATTAGCAATAGTCACCGTTTAAATTTTATCTTTCATCTCATCTCCTCCATTTATATGTCCTTGCCAGTTTGTGCTAGCATTCTGCAATGAATATTTCCTTTTTCACCAACATGAATGCAGTCAATCGACTTTAATGTTTGAAAGTAATTTTACTCATTTTAGTATTTTACTCACTTCAGTATTTTACCTACTCTTCCCGAGATATTCCTACCTTTCTTCGCAGTGCAATCCCTCAGTCTTATCCCTTAAAAACTTGAAAGAAAGTGTTAAATTCCAATTAAATATCTTATTTCTTAGCATGATGTTCGAAATTCACATCTTCCGTACAATTTTAAGTGGTCGATCTGCAGAGCATAACAGTTGATCGATTTTACTTTCATTGTAAATACCGATCTTCAATTGTCTGGTGAGATGCCAACACTTTCTCATTTCTTTTTTGATGATAAGTATAATTTAGTAAAGAAGAAACTTCTATTACAAAGTGCTGAAATTAGAAGTTTACAACTTCAGATTGTATGTACATTTTTTAGGATTTTATATTTTGCATGGAAAAAAGTAGAATAATGACATCCTGTAAAAGTGACGGGAAATTTTCATTCATCCCTGATCGGTCTCTTCAAGTGTGTTTAATCATTTTTAATACGTTTATCCTTCTTCCTATTCTTACTACGAAGTTTGAATGCATATAATCTATCCACGTGTTGCAAAGAGACGTTTATTTTTTCCTCTTCATAATTCATTATTATTATTGTTAATTTATTATTACTATTAATTATTACCATTCAGCTGCTATTCTTTGGCTCCTTTTCACTTCGTCTTCACAATTAGAACTACGCGTACTACATTGATGAAGCGTAAGTGAATGTGTATCGGATCATAGTTCCTATTATTTATGGCTTTATTTTTATTTCTTTCATTTTCTCCTTCAGTTATCCCTAAGTAGCTTCTTCCTGTGTAATATTAAACTGCTTATTATTCCCAGTGACTAACTATTGCTGTTTTTCAGACTAAATTTGTGTATTTCTTCTGATCCCGAGATGATAATCCTTTAACCCTGCTATTTGCCTACTTTGTGAAAATTTTGTGTTGCTGTCAGACCTAACATCTCAACCATTTCATCATTTTAATCTCTCTCTCTCTCTCTCTACTTCTGTTTTTTTCTAAAAATTTTTGTCAAAACATTACAATCTTTTTCTGTGTGTCAGATATTCACATTTAAGATTATATTAGTTTTGTACGTTTAAATTCACTTTTATTAAAACACCAACGGTTTAGGCTTAGGCTTTTTTTTTCATTTTGCTGCAAGTTCTTTCGTGGTGTTTTTCCCATCTATTTGGCTTCCATCTCCAATGTTTCGGTTCATTTTGAGACGTCATATTCATATCTAATACCTTCCGTATTTTCCGTTCTGTTTAATCTCTCCTTGAGTTTGTTGCTCAGAGATCATTTGATGTATGAGGAAATATGGAGAAGATCGTATGTTCCTTATGATGAACTGTCGAGACAAAGAAACAACTCTGTTTTCTTCCCTAATGCTTTATCTTTTTCGTTTACTTTTGTATAAGATGGCTGTATAAAGAAACCGACCCAACATGAATGCATTTCACATTTTTTTCCATTTTATCAATTCAGTTATTGAATACAGCCATCTTATCAGCAACAAAGATATGAATTGCTCAACAAAAAAATTCACAATTAAATCTTTAAAGAAGATGTCCTAAATGAGAATATGTCTATTCTAAACAACTGATATTTTGAAACAAGAAATGGTGGAAAAAGTTTTTGTGCTTGTGCTTCCTTCCTTTATGTCACCCATAACTTTGTTCAATTCAAATCACAAATAATGAAGGAATCAAAGACTAAATTTTATTAAAAAATAAAACTAAGACAACACCAATTATTGAGATTCGATGAAAATGCCAAAAATGCCTTCCTTACGAAAATTTAATTAATAAACAATCTAAAAACAATATAAAAAACTCAAAAAAGATGTTCAATTTTAACACCAATAGTTATGTTGTTTCCTTCGATAATCCGAGGAATCACCGGACAAGGCTGTTTCACTTGCTCATTTGAACTGTAAATCAGTCGCCATGTACCCTCATCCTTCACACTTTCTTTTCCTCTTCCCTATGAGTACTTCATAATAATCTTATTAGCATAATCAGAATTAATGACACAAAATTAGAGGAATCTTTGAAAAAACTACCTGTCCACTTCATTTTATACTAATTCCAAAATAGTATTTACGAGATATTTGACAACGAAAAAAAAACTTCGTTTCTGATAGATTGGAACGCTCGTATTATTTTTTTAAACTCTCAAAATCGTTTCAAAATTTCTCGTAAAATATTGAGAATTTAAGATTGAACTTTGCGTTTTTTTTGAAAACATTCCATTAGAAGTGGAGTCCTTCAAAATTAATGAGTTTATGCTGTCTCCTCTTTTTTTTCTTCGTTGACAGATAAATAGAATTTTACAGTCATCGATATTCGTTCAATCTTAACTTTAAATGAGACGGAAACAGTCGTTGTAATGAAAGGTTTTGTGATCAATGCCAGTAGTAATCCTTCAGGACTTTATCTGAACAGTCTCTTTATCTCTCATTTTACGTTATCACTTATGCACTTCAATATTTTGTTATGACAGGTGAAAGGAAGCTCTGTGAACGAAACGGTTGTAACAGAAACCGTTGTAACAAAGGAACGGAGAGAAAGTTCAAGCAATAAATCACTTTTAAGCAACAACTGTGGCAGGTCTGTCTTCACTTGCCCCGCGGAACGGTTTTATGCTACCAATTTCATCTAAAATACAAATTACAACATTTATTTTCATTTCCCATTATAATTAAAATTTTTCCCGCCCTTATTCAATTCATTTTTTAATTACACCATTTTTGCTTTAAGTCAGAAATGTTTGATGCATAAATTGTGAGCTTAGCAGTAAATGAAATTTAGCCAAATATTACTACACTTTTGAATACAACGCTGCTCCATCTTCCTTTGTACAAATTATCATTTCGTTCAAATTTATCATCCCTTTGATAACTGTCATATAACTCTTTCGTTCATTCACAGCTAGGATTTTCAATTAAGATATTTTCATCTATTGACACTTACTCTAGTCAATTTGTATGTGAAAAAAACCGTTACAGTATAACACTTGGGGAAAAGAAGACCGACAAAGAGTCGTAATTGTTGAAAATTAGGTGTATTTGTATGTACAACGAATAAAGCGTATTTGCTGCCAAAAAATTTGCTCAAATGGGCGTGGGCACAGGAACAACTCCAAATTCAGGCGTTCATGACGACTCGTCAAATGGCTCTAATTGTTTTTATAGCATTCTTGGAGTACCACGTAATGCTGACGATGTTGCTATCCGAAAAGCGTATGTTTCATTTTGCTATATTATTCTTTTATCTTTCAATAATTACCTGAATTTACAGATTGATTAAATTATCAACGTGACGATAATTACTTATTCGGCTTAGGCTAAACTTTTTTATTACTTAGTGAATTATTTATCTAATAGAGCGGCTTCAGGAAAGTGTTGGTTAAATTTCATTACAATATTATTAATGTGTTAGATAAATAGTGAGAAATTGATCATTTCTTCCTCTTATTTTATAAAAGACGTAATAAATACTCAAAATTTCGAGTACGCATGCATCATTTCATTGTTGTAGTTTAATTCTGAAGCTGTTCTGATCAACTTCTAACCTTATTATTCAATCCTAATGTTTCATTGTGCTCTCTGAATCCATCAAAATTCCAACTTAATCTCTTCGATTATGTTTTTCCTTTTCACCGAGTTATTGATGAAAAATACTTTTCTTACTTGAATTCATCCGTTTTAATCATGGTTTTTTAATTTTTTCTTAATTCTTCATTCAAGGAAAATTACAAGAATTTGATTTGCAAGTGATATGCCTCGGCTACACTTCACAATTAGCAGTGCGAAAGTGGTAACTTATCCGACCACAATTCGATCGGATAAACACTTTCAACTTTTCTCTCAGATGTTAACCAACATGCACAACAAACATTACAGTAATTACATGTAAAGTAGAGAAATTCTTAAATAGAAGCAATGAGGTTTTTGTAATTATTGTTTGACAATAAATTGGACCATTGCAAATATACAATTCCATTGAACTGTCTCTTAAATATACGTATGAAATTCGGGGATAAAAATTGAACTAAAACCGCACTAATAAATTCCTGTAAACTTCTTTCAGAAGAATGGCTGTATTGAAAGATATATTTGAAATTAAAAAATGTTATAAAATTGGTAATATGTTACAGGTATCGTAAACTGGCATTAAAATGGCATCCTGACAAAAATCCGAACAACAATAAAGTTGCAGAACAGAAATTTAAGCGTATAACTGAAGCATATGAAGTATTGTCAGATCGTAAGTTTCATCTTGTACATCTCTATCAAATATGCGAAACCAAAAAACTTCCTTGCACGTTTCCAAACATTTCGTTTATAAAGAATAAGAAAGAAGAATGCATAATCATTCAGTCCTAAATTTTTCAAATTTTGATTTCAAACTTTTGAACGTTTAGGTAATAAGGTAGATTTTACTAAATGCTTTTTATTACACCATCTACTACTATCTTTGTTGTGCCCTTTCGACTTTTTTATGACAACCATCGGCCATCTAATTAGCAAGTTCACTGAAGTCATCTGAACGATGAAACAGTAACAGTACTGGTACTGTTTATAGGGATCTGTAACGATGGTATATTAAGTTTTGATATTGAACTGGACGGACGTCGCTGCAATTTCAACAAATTTTTAAGACCCAAGTTGGCCTAGTATTTATGACATGTCCTTCCTTTAATATGCTATCTATTTTGCTGTAATTCATTTTGCAGCAAAGAAACGGAACTCATATGATCGTTCACGTGTGACTAGTTCACAGCGTCACAGTAGACAGTCACGTAATGTCTTCCACTATCGATTTCGCTCACCTTTTGATATCTTCCAAGAATTTTATAGCTACATGGATCTACTAGATGTATGTTTCGTCAATTTGCTGCTTTTGATCATTGATTGCAACATTTGAATGCTTTTTCCGAACTGTAACGATGAAATGGCATTTCAGGATTTCATGCAAAATGAAAAACCTTTTTCACCGTTCTTCTTCCGAGCAAGATCCGATAGCGTTGATTCACTTTACAGGAGAGCCGGTTCGTTGAATTTTTAAATTTCGTTACTTTGATTTTTCTTCAATTTCAACAAATATCATTTTTGTTGAGGATCACTACTTGCATTTTTCAGGAAGTCATAAAATGCGATTTACAAACAATGCCTTTTTTGACAGTAAAAGAGTTATCAATGAAAACGATTGGTTAGGAATTTCGTATAAACTTTCTAATTTAACTATAAAATTTTCACAAATACGAAGGCGCATTTCTTCTACATAAATGCTAAAAGGTTCTTTCTAAGACAGATATATTGTCAAAATTTCTATTATTTTTTAAGTCGTCTATGGCATTTTAAACATGCAAATTCTTAGGCTTTTGAAATACTTGGGAGTAAGCTATAAATTTACCAAATAAACGCAAGAGGTAAATTTTTTTAAAGAAGTATTTGAAATAGATATATTCGAAAATGGAAGTAATTTTTTAAGCGTTAATTTTGCAGTAGTTTTTCATCGACAATACGGTTCTCGTCCTCAGAACCTGGAAAGAATGCCTGCAGTCGAAAAACATCGACAAGTACAAGAATAATTGATGGTATCAAAGTTGTTACGAAAAGGTTTTTTTCACTTTTAATTTTTTAAAACCTTAAATTCTATTTAATGATACAGCCCGCTATCGTTTTTTTCTAATTTGACCCTTGTAAAGAGCAGTTTTAACTGAGACGAATTTGTTCGGACGGGTCAAGACATTGCAGTGCTTTAACTAATATCCCTTTCTACACTTTTGCAATAGCATACCATCGAACTTGATTTAAATTATATACTTCATAATCAGAATTATTTTAGATATAATTGAACAGGCACGAGCTAAAATACCGCATTGGCGAAATAGCTGCTATGCTCTTCAAATTTTAACTAATTTGACAAAATTAAATTTGCAGGATAGAAGCAGAGGGTAAAGAAACTATTGAAGTGATTGAGAATGGTGTGCTGAAATCACGGGTCATCAATAAAAATCCAGTGGGAGAAAGCGCCGCTTAGTGCCATTTTTTTCTCAAGTGATAGTCGTAGTAGCAAAATATTTCAAAATGTTTTTTCTCTTCTTTATCATCTTCTAAATCATTTCATTCTGATTAGGAGCCTTTCACTCAAGCACTGTCAATGTTGTCATTTTTCCATCTTTTCCAGAAACATACTTTGAACGAAATATGAAGTGTTGTAGTGAAATGAAGATAAGAACTAAGCATTGAAATTTGGTATTCCAATTTTCATATAAAAAACAATAAGAAAGTTATAACATATTTGTTCTGTTTTATATTCAAATCATTGATCTCTAAATGCTAAATGACATTTATCTGTTCAGTTCTTAAATTTTAACCCATAACATTGGATTTGTATGTGTGAGTGTTTTTATTCATTGGACAAAGTTTAGTGTGTTTGATAGAAGCATCGCTTCGCTGCTGCATACTACAACCTCTTCCGCCTCACAGCTATTTCTTCATGGATGAGCTGCCAATATCGATGAAGGTATTATTTAATACATACATTTACTATGTTCATTCCCTCTTTTGTTGTGTACACTGTTACATTTAAAGCACTGTACTGCAGAACCTGCCAGATCATGGTCATTGCCATTTTATATGTTCTACTTATGAATTAATTGCCTTGTTGTAAATATGTACGTAAGTGGATAGAATCATTCTACAGTTCTGAAAGAAATTTGCATGTTAGCTTAATACTTTTCCTGCTATATAGCGGAAATTTAGAAAATGGAACTTTAGCATGACATTTCAAATAAATAAAATTTATAAATTCATTTTGTTGATAATCACCTCTTCCTTCTAAGTTCGCGTTTTTGCGAAAAAAAATTTTCTCTAATCTGCCGGTTTTTTGCTTTCAAACTTGACGATAACATTTATTGTTATGCGCAATATTGTAATTTTGTCTAGAAATATTATAAATGGAATACTAATTTTATGTTTGTTTCTGATTGCATCTGTTTCAAATTCCAATATAAAATGAACACCTCGGAAACTGATTTCTCAGCAGTTATAGCAAGTAAATTCTTTCGATCGATTGATCTGAACTTCTTGCAATAATAACTTGCTGGTAGGCAGCACTACTTGTGCTAAGAAGACACTAACCCTAATTAACGTAATACAAATTTCTTAAATTTTTATAATTCATACATATACAATTACAAAACAAATGAAAGTTATTAATATTCTAATAACGAGATTAACTGAAATTTAGTGATTGCAATTAGCAACATCTTCGATTAGCAAACCCAATTGGTTTCACTCGAAATGCTCGGTCCCAATCATCATTAGGTGGATAGTGACGATAGCGTCGCGAAACGAGAACTAACGGTAGTTTCACCATTTCTGCCGGTGATTCTTTCATCATCAATGCTAGACGTAAATTCCAAATCTAAATTCGGGGCTTATTAATGTTAGCAGTTGAGCTTCATGGTAGGGTAGGTATACATATATACTTTTATCTCAGTTCATTCCAAACTTCAGTAATTTGACCTGCCAATTTAGATAAACTGATAAACTGCTGCTGGGAGAATAACAATGGTCTATATCCTCTTTTTTGGTTGTAAAATGGAGTAAAGGACAGATCGTATGAAGTAAGATGTGTAAACCTGTCCTCTGAATACCCGCAATTGACTATACTTTAAAAAACGATTCACGTTGCGGTCATATTTAAACAAGGCGGCAATATCGTCGCATAAGCTTTGTACAAATTGTGGTGTTAACAATTGGAGTAGAAATGTTCGTAATTCTTCGTTCCATGGCTGTAAGCGTTTACGTAAACGATATAACGAGATTGGTCGATTCGTGCTATTTATATTTATATATCAAAGAACTCATTATTAGCAGTAACAGTAATAATAGAAAGAAACATTTCATAAGCTATTTAGATTAACACAAAATACTCTTTTAAAAAACTCTAACATAATTAGCCCATGACAATTGCGCCCATGCAAACGGAAATTGTCGTAAACGACTGGATGTCTCGGGATGTTTCACTGGAAATGCCAAACCATTATCGATAGCAGCAAGTTCCAATATTTTACCTGGTTCGTACCTGTGAAATGCACCGATATTCTCATCATAACTATGAAAAGATTTCTAGGAAAGAATTCGAAAAATGCTATTTCAGAAATTCAGCCTTTTCTTCAGGGCAGCATGTCTGCTGAGAGTAAATAAAATGAGATTACTACACTTAGGTACTATTATTCAATGCAGTAGGTATAAACGTACTTACTTAATCAGCCAGTTTTTCAAATGTCGATCTGTATTGCGAATAACGTAGTCGAGAACGCACAGTTTTTGAAACAAATACTTGAATCGTTCAACTTCTGCTGCTGTCAACGGACATAATTGGCCTCCTTTATTCCATTGCGGGATAATATCCGAGGCACTTACATATCCATTTAGGAATAGCTACATCAAATATTCACATTTTAAGGAATTTCATCCACTCAACCCAATGTTAATTTTTGAAAATTTTGTTTTGTTAAATTTAAATCTCAGGCAGAATTAGAAAACATTTGAACTGAATATTTTGAAATCTACTTAAGTAAAAGAATTTAAGAAACCAATTAACGCATTCAAGAAAGGAACATTTCAACTATAATTTAAAATCATTTCTCGTTACTTGATAACTACCATCTTTTCCCCTTGGTCCTTTGCTTTTAGTGCCTACTTCATTCCTGTAGTAAAAGGCCGGTGAAGCAAGTTTCACAACTCGAGTTTTCGGTACGATGTGAAGCTGTAACACTTCCTCTCATTATATTTGTTAAATAATTCATCTGTTTCAAATACTGTTACACCTAAGTACATCTTATATGTAATGAGAGAGTCATCACTGATCTTGTGGCCAGTGAAATGGATTGAAATGATCGAAAAATTACTGAAGAAGGACGATCGACGTTACATGGAAAACCTCAGTGAGGCTTTTTCAATTATCTCATTCATTTATAATTACTTTATTTACATCCTAAGCTTTGATCGTCGATGATTTCATATGAATAAATATAAATATCTCTGTCACACACCCACACACACAGAGAGAGAGGTTCGGAAGTTTTAGGAAAGGAATTGTTGGGAGTAAATGAAAAATTCTGCTTGAAGTAAGAATGTTAAAATTACTTGCAGTTTTTCATCGACAAGAGAAGCAGCAGTTTCTGATATGTAGCCGTTGTTTGGTATAAGGCATGCTCTTCCAAAACAGCAAAAACAAAGCATACGTTGAAGATATTTTGGCCATTTGGGATTTTGTGGCGCAAATGGTTCTTCATCTTTTGGCTTGAATACTGCTATATTTTGATAATTGACATCGCGTACAAAATATGATCCTGAAATGGAAATATATTAAACCATTCGTGCATTTCGGTTTGTGCGATTCAACAAATTGAATTCCATCTCTTCTAGACAGTACTGCCATCAAAAGCTTTCAAAAGTTCAGAGTTCAAATCTGCACATTGAATTGTTTAATGAGTAATAGAGTTTTCTGGTAATATTTGTTTCTCATCTCTCATCCTCGTTCGCTAAAGCAAAGAACTATGAGGAAGGAATCAATGAAAGCATTGTCGGTCCTCAAGATTCCTACCTGAACTGCCAGCTGCTATTCGTATTGGCTGTATGCCAGCTTTGATCGCTTCCAAAGCTCGTTTCAAATTCTGATTGAAATCATCATCATTCAGTATTTCCTGTCGTGATGATGCCACATAAGCGTGCACCTTACGTTTCCATACTGAATCCGGACGTGTTGATGTCGATAGTTGGGAAATCGATTGCGAAGACTCCTAATGATTATCATTTAGTAAATCCTTCAGTTTATTTTGCTTGCTTCATAAAATTATATTAGCAGTAAATGGAATCAGGAAATTATTTAATGATAATGATTTGGAGGGTAAGTACCATCACTGTATAATTCTTCTCCGACTTAGACGTGGAGCCAGTATGTGAGAAACTGGATTGGACAGTTATCTCCTGCTCTTCCTTTAAATTGACGCAAATATTTCTTGGAACTGTTTGTAACTGTTGACCGCAGTTTTTATCCTTCACACTCATCTGCCACCTCTGCACGGATACCTTTCGTAAACTGCAGCTCCTTGCTAGAACATGAAATTTTGGCAAATCATCTTATCACTCAGCAGACCCATCAATGTCAGTCACGTACATTTTAAGAGACATTAAAGTTTGGAAAATGTTGTCAAGGGAATTTCTTGTTGGTCGTATGTAGACAGACCAATGGATGTAGTGTTGTAATTTTATCGGTCAGATAAAAGAGGCCATTGTTGAGAAAATTCAACCACTGGCTGATATTATGGAGCTCATTTGTCACGAGGCGATTTCAACCGCTAAGCGCAAATAAATTCATACCAATTTTAATCGATTTCGGGAGATGCAGTAACGCTCATCACGGAACTCGTAAGAAGCAATGCAGCTGCCTCGTCTACAATTCCCTTTATATATGTTGTAAACAGTTGTACGGTATGGAAAATGAGTTTGCATTCAGACCTGAAAGATTTAGGTTAAGGAAGCCTCGTGAATAATCTGCAAATATTAACAACTGGCTTAGCTAACCAGTGACTTCATTAATTTACCTTATATGAGCATGTTCTAACTGAGTGATTAATTTTTTTTTAATTTTGAATTTTCAAAAACAATCATAACAATTTCCTTTTAATTTCAATAATTGATAATTTCCTGTTTATTATTATTATTATTCTTACTATTTATTTATTAATACTATTATTATTATTATTATTATTATTATTATTATTATTATTATTATTATTATTATTATTATTATTAATTATTATTATTTATATATTATTATTACTATTATATTATTATTAATTTACTGTTATGGTCGTTATTATTAAATAATTATTATTGTCATATCTAATTTGGGACATTGTTCGCGCAGCTTGAGATTTCTTGTTTCAGAAACCAAATTTTTGAATTGTGTGAAGAAAAGTACACAGTGAAGGTTTTTTTTATTGAAACAGTGAAATTTGAGATGTGAATGGAAATGAAAAAGAGATTTAAATGTCTTCAAATAACTACTCCTCCTGTCATTACTGTTGTTTGAAGTAAAAATTGTAACGAAATGATGATAAGAAACGGCTTTAAATGATGAAATCCAGTTCAAATGATTGCTAAAAACTGTGACCTTTTTCTTTTTTAATTCTTGTTGTGCATATGCACATGACGACCGACCGGTTCTTTTTTTAAGCAAACTTCGCATTCCGGTTCTTTTAGGGGAATCTACGATATTACTATGTGGATGATATTGAAAAACAGCACTGCAGAAAGCAATAGGAATGACGAAGGAGAAAAGTTACGGGTAAGTACACTTCATCTCAATATATTTACGCCGCTACAGATGAAAGAGAAAGTAGCTATTCCGTCCGTACTCTCACACAAAACGATTCCACAAATTCTCAACACTTTTCTTCAACGATAATTTGCATTTTACGTGTGCGATGAGCGAGCGGTGTAGTTGAGGGATTCATCTGTTTCATCTTTTTCAGAGACATCTGTTTCTGCATTTTCAAAAGTTTTGAATTTAGTTGCATGCAATTTAAAATATTCGCATGATACTGGAAAGTAACAGTTGCGAAGAGTGAAGAAGTTGTGCTCTGAGAGTGCGCATGGAAGAGATGACAAGAGAGGCTGATCTGTTGTGATTAGCGTAAAGGTAACAGATGCTAATATTGCTGAAATAATTGAAGAAGCAGAAAAAAAGAAATGAATGATTGATGAGTGCCATTAAATGATGAAAGATTAAAGAGAAAAAGGTGGATCGAGTTTTTTATGTTTTCGTTTCCTAGCATATGCATTCCATGAGGATGCCGCTTTCGACAACCAGAAAAGAATTCATTTCAGTTGTTCCATAATCGCTTCAGAGTTTCGATTTTTGGTGTTTAAAAATTTTTAAGTTCGTGCTGGGAAGTATTTTTGTTCAAAACTGGAAGGTTGTAAATAACACCGAAAAATAATTAGCTGAAAAATATTGTATGATAGCATGCAGAGAAGAGATGGCTTTCGGGACATTTTCACTATAACAGATAGGTATAGGCGGAATAGGTAGGACGAAGCGAGGCGGAGTTCGTCGGTAGGAGAAATTGTCAGATTGGATGATAAACAAATATATAAGAGGAAATATACACTTCTTTTTTCGCTTTATGCAATTACCAATTTCATTACACAATTTTAAATTTTTTTTCACAAATTTATTTCCATTCCTTGCAATTTGGCTCCTCTTGCTTTCTTTGTAAAATATCGGATCCTCAAGTGAAAGATTGAATAAATTCTTGTCGTATTCGATTAAAAATTATCTCACCGCTTCTTTGATTACGATTAAATTTATACAATTTTAAAATAATAGTTTGAAAGTTGCATTGAATTTTACATTTAGGATTTGCAATAAAACTACAAAAATTTTTATCTGAAGCTTTCGTCGTTTTGTACTGCTTACTTTTGCCAAATAATTTACTGTTTTAACTTGCATCACACAGATCCAGGACAGTTTGAAATTTTCAGGAATTAAATTTTTTCAATTCTCTTTATACACATTTCATATGTTAGAAATTGTTTCGAAATTACTTTCCGGTAAATAAGACCTTCAATGAGTAAAATTGCAATTAGTAGTTAAATTGTGTAATGGATACTGTACAGCTAAAAACTAAATATGAAATTTTATTCCCAAAAAATTATTGCAATTTTTTAATATTACTTAATTTTAAAGCATCTGACTTTTCTTAACATCTAACAGAGCACAAATGAATTTTTTAGATACCTATTTTGCCCTCTAGTGATAGTTAATTAACTGAGATGTTAGTGATCTTTTCTTATCATCGGTTTCTTCCTAATGAACGGAGATTGTGGTCAAGTAGTACGAGTGCCCAACACCGTAAACGCGGAAGGTAATGCATCGCAATTATTAAACCGTTATTTTTAGGGCAATTTTCCTTTTGTACTAACTGTAAAGGGTAGGTTTTGGTGACAGATTAATTAATGTTGAAAAGCGAAACTGATATAACTCATTAATTAAATAAATAATACTTCGCTTAATGTCTTTTCATCAATCATTCGCAAAAATTTTAATAATCGCGTCTTTTTTTGTTGAAGGTTTTTTCGTTGAAACAATTTCTTCTGTCAAATCCGACCAAAACACTTACAACGACAGTTGCATATCACTTTCAACGGCTAATTTTTACAAAATAAATTAACAGATTGCTAAGTACTGATTATTACGTAGGAAGTTATCATTGCTTATCTGTTCGACCAGAAAACTTTTTACACGTAAAATTTGTTATTTGTAGATATAAATTGAAATGAAGTAATTATATCTCCTCTTAACTGATCTTAACCATCGATTGTACAACTTGCCGAGATTTGGTCTCCATCCAGAACTAGAAGGATTATAAATTTTTTTTTATTTAACAATTTCTTCAGTTTCGATGTATCACTAATGAACAATAAAATTATTCTATTTTTGAATTGCTACTTGACATTAGGAAATTTATTAATGTGATTCCTTAAGAATCGAAAACTTATCTCCGCCAGTATCTAAGGACAGCAATGTCTCATTCAGGTAGGCACAGTAGACAAGGCAATCAAATATTTAGTGGACCATTTCATATATTCCGTCTTTCTAATTTACATCACCTTCATCACCTGGTTGGAAAGCAGCGAAAGTCGTGAAAGCTCTATTATCACTGTGATGGAAAATAGAAAAATTATCAGAATGCATGAAAGTTCAATGATAGAGATATTTAGCCACACACATTACGATCAGAATTTAATTGAATTAAAATATGACTAAAGACATTGGAAAAAATGTTTATTTATGAATTGGTTTATGAAATACTTCAGCAAGGAAGACTAAAAGATTCACGTAACTTATTGGCTGGCACTGATCGATTATTCTTTTGCAATTCTGGAGGCTCTCATCAGATGTCCAGGATTGGCCGATCGCTGAATCAGAAACTAAAGGACAGACAGAAATCTTTGATCAGTCTTAGATTTGTCGTACAATAAGAAATGATTGATAGAACGATCTACTTTTAATTAGAAAGGCATGGCGGAAAAGAAAGTTTAGAATTGCCAGCCAGTTATAACCATTTGCGCCTTCAAAAATATATTCTATGAAATCGTTCATTAGCTACTTTCATTTGTTTCCTTTCCCTTTTTCTGATCAGTAGAGAAAATTCAACTGTTCTTAAGGTGTGATTGAATTAATTAGTTAATTGATTAGTTTCCCACACGATCTGTTACAAAGAAATGGATGAAGTGAAAAACGAAAAAAAAATTGAATTTTAATCTTATTAAGTAGCTTGAAAACAATGGATAATTAATAGACTTTATTCGTTAGAATCTAAGGAAGAAGGAAAAAAAAACCCAAAGAATATTCTAAAATTAAAATTTTCATTTCATATTTTTTTCTTGGTCACATCGTTGCGACGCAATTTAGCGCTGTTAAAATTGACGTGTTTGCCGACTGTGTATAACGTTAACAACCTGTTGCGCAGGTTGCATGAGCTGGCGCATTGGTCATTCAAATGCGTGCATTTGATAGCGGAAGGGGGATGAGTGAAATTTGGCTAGCGTTGCTGTTTTATCAGCTCGTAGTTATCACTAATGCAAGCAAAGTGATCAACAATGGTTTAGCACCACCTGAAATTGTCCATTCACCTGTATCAACCAAACGTTTGCTTTCTCTTTTTTTCAAATTAGAATTACAAATTAATGAGTCAGCCAGGAAGAAGAATGATTTCAATTAGACCATTTGTGTTTTTTTCTATGAATGATAACAATTAATGACACAATAATTTGATGATAATTAATAATAGGTAATTTAGCTTAATAAGTGTTTAACCCATACAGAACTAATTTCGAAATATCTAATTCCAATTAAATTTAAAAAAAGTATTTGATTCTGATAATTTTCATTTACTGCTGTAAATTACAATGATTATTGTTTGCGGAAAGTGAGAGAGCCGCACTTTTTGAAAATGTTAGGAAAACAGCCAACGGCATTTGGTTTCTAAATTTGTATGAAATGCGCTATCATAAAAAGGAATGGATATGGAACTAGTTTTTGATATAATTAAACCCTGAGTGGAATGGTACCATTATTCAGTAATGTAAGAAAAATAAATTAAAAAAAATAATGTAAGATGGACAACACTGAAGGTGATTGCTCACATCACCTCAAAATCATGGAGCAAATACAAATTTTAAACGTCTAAGAGTTTGGCCTACAAAAATTTTTACGATCAAGAAAGCGGCGGATTGGGGAAGATATAGTGGTATTTTAATAAAATATTAGAATTGTAATTTCAAATTAAATTTGCCTAAAAGGAATAATATTATTTGACTACTTTTTTCGGATAGGTTTATGAAAACTTTAGGGAGGAAAAATAGTTGAACTCTTACGTAAAGTAAGACTCTTCTGAACTCTTTACTTCTTCCTGGACATTTGCATTAATTTTATCACTGATTTAACAAATTTGGATTTGCAGCTCGATGTACTGTTAAGGCAGAACCGTTGGATTTGGTATTTGTGCTGGATAGTTCAGGTTCGTTGAAGAACAAATTTCAAGAGGAAATAGATATCATTCGTCGGATCGTCGAGCATGTCACCATTGGAGAATCCGCAACACGGGTTATGCTTATACAATTCAGGTTTTTCTGCTACTCAAAATATTTGCATTTTTTAATTTAAACAATATTTTGCAAATTTATTTAATTTTTGCATTAATTTATCATACTTCATGTATCACCTTTTGCAAAAGTTGACAAAGGTAAAAGAAAAGAAAATTTCGTGAAATATTTTTTAGTGGTGTTCAACATTTGGAGTTTAATTTCAAAAAATTCAAGGATCGTGATGATATTCTTGGTGCTGTAGGCGTATTAAGGCATGTGTCAGGCATAACACGAATGGGTGATGCATTTGAATATACTCTTAATGTGCTGAATGAAGAAAATGTAATATGCATAGTTTAAAAATCTTTGCTTAACTTTGAGAGAAGAAAAATGAAAAGAAAGAAATTTGCGTGAACAATAAATAAGCGCTACACAATGTTATAATTAATTAAACGACATTTACGTGTAGTATTTGATATCCTCAATTTATAAATTTTAGCATAATTTCCAAACGTAATCGATGATATTATTTTTGTAAAAGATAAATTGCATTAATTAAATTACACTTTTGCGTCTAAACGATTTATGAAATGGCATGCAATTTTTTCATGAAAAGTGTTAAATTTTTAAAATTTCAAGGGAATGAGGCCCTCTCACGTACCAAAGATAATATATTTATTGTCGGATGGCCGGACGCACGATTATCCGAAAGATAGAGAAATGGCAGATTTATTGAGGCAACGAATTAGCAACGTTGATATCTACGCTTATGGAACTGGCGAATACGTTGCTATTAGCGAGCTTATCGCTATCACGAAGGTAAGATTGAAAACTTAGAAGAATATAATTATCATTCCTCAGAAGTTATGTGAAATCTGATAAATTACTGCTGTTAAATAATTGTAAAACTGAAGCAGTCCATTAATTTATTTCACTTTTTATTGATAAACAAAATGCACATAATTTCGATATTTATTTTTATTTTTTATAGGATCCAAAAAAGATTGTAACAAATCAAAATTTGAAAGATTTGGAGCCAATGTTTGATCGGTGGAAGGGTACTGAAGTTTGTGAGAAATTACCTGGTATGTACGTTTGACATGAAGTAGAACATGTTACTAGTAGCTTCAAGCAAATATCATTCCAAATTTACGAAAAATTAAATTTCTTGGTAGCACTGACTACCGTAAAAGTTACAGCATTTGGCGCTTGTTAAAGGTCGGTATTAAAATATAATTCTATTCATTAAGGCATTGTAAACAACCGCTGGTATCAGTACCAGGAAAGCAGTTAAGAATTTTTTTGTTATTTCGTACAGGCACGGCGGTACAAGGAGCCATTACATTGAAGTTTCCAAAAGCGCAAATGATTTTAAATAATAAGTTTTATTTAATTATTTAACCAAACAGTATATTTAAGTTTGCGTCCGTGGATCTGACAAACCACTTGATTTGATCCTGATCATTGATTCTTCCGAGTCAGTTGCACACCTTTTTGATGAACAAATCAGATTTGCAGTTGAACGAATCGTCCGAAATATTAACATACATCCGGACGCTGTCAGGTAACTCTTTAATTCTTGCCTAAGCCATTTTATTTGTCAACGTTGCATTCTGCGAAGAAAAAGAAATTGATGTATAGCTTTCTGAATTCCGAACATCGCCTGATACTTTACCTTTTCATCCTCTCCTCCCACATCTGCAATATTTAATTATTTCGAATAATCATTACTCATAAATTAAATAAATAGATAATCTTTTTAATTATAAAATATTCACTTCTAAGTTATTCAATTTTTATTCGAATTTCAAAAAAGTGAAATTCGAATAAAACAGTAGAGAAGTCGTGTGGTTTTCCTTTTTGATGGGTGGAGTTGTTGCAATAATGCTCTCTCATTTAGGTGCACATGCACGTCATATACGATCACCTGGTTTTTTCCAGTGATCATTGCTCTTGTTAGCAGTAAATAAAAAACAACCGGTCTCGACAGCATTTCAAACCTTGTTCATTCGCACCTATTAATTCAAAAATAAATAAATAGCATTCCATTTCTTCAAACCTGCTTGTACCTTCCAAATGATGTTGACAAGCGTAACACACAAAAACTTTGTTTTCGAACTAATTTGACGAAATTTAAAGTTTCCTTGACATCATTTCAGCTGTTGACATAGTACCGAAATTTTATTTGACCTGTAATACAACGAAATGAATTAAATTGAAATATATATATGTGTATTCACAGGTTGGCTCTGATTACTTATTCTGGACAAGTACACATTCATTTCAAATTCGGCAATCCGCGATTTGGTAATAACACAGCGGTAACAGAATATTTAAATGGGTTGAAATCAATTAAGAGTACCACTGCAACACATGTCGCATTACAAAATGCCTACGAACTGATAAAGGACAATGATAGTGAAAGTGGTACAGTTTACTTCTTCATTTTTAATATTTATATTTCTCAAATAAACTACAATAGTTTTTGACAAAGGTAGTACATGTGAATGGTTGCAGGAGTACGTGAGGGAGTTAAAAAAATGGTTATCATATTTACGGATGGACACTCGAAACGTTCACCACTAGAAATGGCGCTACGTCTTAAAGATGAAGGAGTGGAAATTTTTGCGATAACACTAACTTCAGCACCATATGCAGATGAAAGCGAACTGTTAAGCATCACGCAGAATGCAGATCATGTTTTTATGCCTGTGAATTTAAAGGTTCTAGTAGTTACGGTATAAGTGTACATGTGACACGTTAACTATTAGACTAACTTAAAAATATAATACTTAAAGAGGATAAAAGAGCATTCAATAGTAATACTATTTAATTGAATGTTAGTAAATTAAACGTCATTTTGACGCAATAGTTATGGGACTCAATATGGAACTTTGCAATTATCTTATCAAAAAGTTGCACTCTGTTTTATGTAAAAAATTATTAAACATTTACTGATACATATTGCATATTTCAGGATTTTGAAAGCAAATTTTTTCCTTATATTGGCTTTGGTTGCGTTGGCGTACATTTGGGATCTGATCCAGAACCAAGGGTTCGTGGTGCTACCGATATTACCTGCGACCAAAGTTCTCTCACAGTTACTGTCCGAACACAGCGACCAATGACAGGTCTTATGTATGCACAACAGTATTACGATGATACAAGATGTATGAAGGTGAATTTTACTTTATTTAAATTAATCTATAAATTAATAAAATAAATAAATTAATAAATTAATCAATAAATTAATCTTTCATGTTGCTCCTTTCAAGGTGAATCATTGTCTATTCGATTTCGAGCAAAGAAATTTTTAAATTTTGCAAAAAGTTTGCAAACATTATAGATTATCGCTTTCCTCTGATACTTTAAAGAGTTTGCCTAGCTTTAAAGGTATTATTAATGTACTCGTTTAACGACTTATTTTTACAGATAACTGATGGATCATCCAGGGAAATTTCGATCACGTTTTACGAAGGAACATGTGGCCTTATTAAAGCACCAACTACAGTATTTTACCTTTTTCTTCATCAATTCTTTCTTAAATTAATCTTCTTGGAGTAGTTTTTATTGATTTCTTATTTATAGCAACGCGATGGGTACGTATTCAATATCACCGTCATATTGCAATTTCATCCGATTATCATCACAAGAGCTGATCAAGTATTATATTTCAATTTTATGCCATTGACAAGGGTGAACTGCAGTTAAACCTTCTTCATTTTGGAAATGATTTACGGTGGAAATTGTAGGGTCTGAGTGTATCATGCTTCCATCAACAACCACTATCACCACAAGAAGTGGGTAGTTCTTCAATTAAGAAACTTAGTGATATTGAATGCTCATATCGACTCCATCGATTTGCACCTGATCAGTGCGTTCCATTGGATGCTAAAGTTGGCGAATCGTTATATCATAGATGGGAATGCGATAGTCGTAGGTTTATGTCAACTTAAACCTTACTAGCACATTTAAACTTGCGACCATATTCGTGATGAATATCAGTTGCAAGCTTCTGATTAATAATAAGAAGGGATTGCTCACTGTTTAATCCGCTTCTTTTATAAAATTGATACATTTGTATGACCACTTTAAGATCATACAGATGTTTACTTCCAACGAAGGAGAGCAATGTGATCGTACTACACTATATCAGATCTGTATGATTAGTGATGAACGGATTATCTTCCTCATAACATTTATTAAAATTGTTTTATATCATTCATTTTTCCACTTCTTAAATAAATTTCAATTTATTTCAGCGCCAAATTATCAATATTTAGTGCATGACTGTTTTGCTAAATCAAAAAGAAAAAATGTGCTAATTATGGACTCCAACGGGTAAGCATCAATAAACAATCTCAATTATCGACTCTGAACTTGTAATAAACAATATTTTTCTTTCAGATGTGAAGTAGATGCATATTTCCTGGAAACACCTAATTACACTAAATTTTCTGAGAACTGGAAAGACGACGCATACGTCTTCAGAGAAATGAGTGTGTTCAAATTCCCGGGAGATGGGAATATTCTCTTCCAATGTCAAATATCATTGTGTGATATGGAAAGCGATGATGCATGCAAGACTATGATTGTTAGCTATATTTTCAAATTTAATAAACGTTTCTTTTCCTAATTTTAAAATGATAAAATCATAAGTTTCGTAATATTTTGTCTCTAGAATTATTGTCAGTATAATCCACGACATTACTTTTTACAATTGTTTCATTTAATATAAATTTTGTTTCAAGCCTCCACGCTGCTCGAATTCGACGTTAAGGCTGCAACGTGAAACAGCAGATAAGATAAAACTGGGATTCGCAATGACCTTTAATGTGGAAACTAGGACGTTGAATGTTTTGGAAAATGAATCAACTCGGTCAGATACTTCTATAAAATATTGCGATATCAGAGTGTAGGCAATGTTCCGATGGATTGCAATCTACGAATTCTAGCTTTCAGTTCAACAGATAAGCTCTTCATGAGAAGAGTAATATAACTAAAAAGGTCCAAATTTGGGGATAACAAATGCCATGAATATTTTTGTTTATCTGAATTCTGAAAATCTTTCTGAGAGATTTTGCAATTTTAAAATATGAAAAGTTGTTATGTGTTAAAAGTACATTCATTTGTTTTATGACATTCGTTCCATAAAGCGGGTATATTCGTGTATAAAACAATATTTTGCTTATGTATTGGATATTACTTCGATATTTCAGTTCTTTTTACTTCTCTTTTAATAATGCTGACAGACCAATTCTATCACAGCGCTAAGCATACATTGTCTAATCCTTCTTTCTATCCAAAACATCTCATTCATTTGACTAACTGACATATGCCATGTTTACCCATGTAAAACGTCTAATATTCCAGCTTACTGTCTAATTAGTTGGGTTTGTGATCTAGACACATGCTTGTTAATAATTAGTAGGATCTCATCAATTGCAACGTTTCTTTGAAACGCTATGGTATGCTTAGAAAATAAAATTTAGTTCTTTTAAAAATTCTGGTAACTTTTCAGTTCTAAAGCAATATTTTCATACAATAAAGCCTTTTCTTCTGAAATGCTAGAAATAATTTATTCCTGAACTTCGGTGCCTTATCAGGCAGCACCTATTTGGTGCAAAGAAAATGAACAAATGACTAGAACTATACTGACTAATTTAATTTCTTTCAAAATCCGTACTCTCCAAGCTCTTCAGTAGTAATTAATTAACGTAGTATTACGCCATACGTAAATGATTTAACGCAAAGTAAGAAGTGTTCCAAGGCTGCTACGTAGGATTAGGAGACGAAAAACGATTATTTATAGTTAAAGAAAAGAAAAGGAAATTCAGCACTGTTAAATGGTTTCACGTGAGAATGGATTCATCAAAAACTCTTTGCATTTGATAGAAACAATTTAAAATGAGCCATAACGCCAACATTTATGTAATTTTAACATCGGAAACTTTAACATACGGTTGTGCCTTCTGGAAAGATCTTTGACGATAATGAGGTTACAAAATTGTTATTGTTAGAAACTGTAAAACCTTAACGGCTTGAATTGGAAAAATCTTAAGCCTCTAATTATATGTGACTAATACGTTTATTAATTAAACGACAACTTACAGGACAAACATAGGATGTGATGCTGAATCATCAAAAGTTGCAGGGTATTGTGTTTTTACTTTTAAAAATTCCATCATTCATTAAGCATTTAAAATTTAAAATCACGCATCTTAACCTGTTGAGTACTTTGATGAAATATAACCAACAGATTTATCTAAATAGAACGCACAAGAGTTTTATACTAATAATAGGCATAGGTGCTATGCCTGTCGCTAGGCTACTAACAGGTCAGTTATACCATTTCATTTTTACTCCAAAAGTTCTTTGTAAACTTCATTCTCCACTCCTACTTAAAACGGAAATGATTCGAATTGTAAGCAACAAGAGATCAACCATCAATCTGCGGCATGAGAGATGTGAAAATCTTACAGCACAGAAGAAGTGGTGGATTCAAAAGGAAGAGTGTTACCGAGACAAATGATACGTATACAGAGGACTGAACCAGAAGAAAATGTTGTACGCACTGAGCTTCGGTTCGTTATTTATCAATCGAGAAAGGATTTGGAGGAAAAAGCTCTTTATGAGGCAAGATGACGCTATTGCTTTGTGGTTCAGAGTTTTCCAGTGGACATTTATTGCCTTTAGAGATGTCATCTTAAAATGCGACATTCAAAAGTTTGAATCTATTCGAAACAAAGATTTTCTGAAGACTAAGGGATTTTATTCAAATTTCTAAAAGTTTTCACTAATTAAATATGGGAAGGTAAAGAATTCAACCAAAAAAATAATCGAACAAAACTGCACGAGAAAGAAATACTTTTAATGTATTATCTCAGGAAAATATAGTCAACGAGGCGATACAGTGTTTAATGAAGAAATACGCGGAGATGAACACGGGACAAGTACAGCAGCCATCAGCTGCTCCAAAAATTGACGTTAGTAAATTTACAAAGGTTTTAGAGCACAAGCATCTTATTATCAAACAGCATAAGTTGCATCATAATATGCAGACTGATGTGGATTAGAACAATAATGCTGTTTCATATTCAGTGATTTCGTAACGAATTATATTTTGTTTCTGTAAATAATCCAAACGATTATCTTTTGTAGGCGCTATCAAAAGACGACCTACCAAAGTCATCTTCCTCAAAATTAAACGCTGATAAGGATTGGATGGGAGAAACTCAAAAACGACTAGAAGTTTGTCTTATTCACCATATCATATTACATCAACATATCTCTGATCATTTGCACTGAAGATTATAAAATGAATAATTTTTAAGAACAACTTCTAAAATCTCCTCGTTTCTCTCTGTCATTTATGTTTACGAGAGACGGTCTGTCTAAAAACTATTCTTTGATACATAACTTGCCTAATTTCAATATTTTATGAGAAGTGTTACTTACTTAAAGTCTTCGGATTTAAGATTGTTTGAAACCTTTCAGTTGGTGGCAAAACGAGTTCAGACAATTGAGAAAAACGCGGCGATGATCAGTCCTGAATTCTCAGCTTTCCAGGCGCAACTCGCATCATTACTGGCTGATTTAGAGGAGAGGAAAAAAGCTGGCGGTAGCCCTGATGCTGCTTACCATAACAGTCAAGTCATTCGAGAAAAACTTGAACTACTACAGCAGTTCGCTGCAACAACTACTCGTGTGAGGATTTTGCGGAAAATTTGTGGAGTGAGAAGATAATAAGATTCTCAGACTTGTTAACACTGAGTGAAGTTTAGTGGAGACAGATTACTTTTAGCTACCAGGATGAGGTGTTGTAATCGTGAAGTAAAGTTTTTTGATGTATCGGTTTAATATCATCTCCACACTACATCTTCTACGAAAAAGAACTTTCTTGTCAGTAATGATCTTATTTGTTTGTATGCAATGTAAATCACGTCATTTACATAATCTAAACGCATTGCAGGCATATATGAGTGATGTGCAACAGGAAGGCTCTCAGGCAAACTAATAAGAAGCCTATGACAAATGTAATAAGTTCATTGTAGCAATAAAGTATTCCGAACAAAACCAATCTCTTACAGCAAAAAATTTTTTTTAATATTCATGATGATGTAGACAAGAGATGGAATCAATACAGATATCCGTGTTTACAAGAGAGGCCATAACATCGAATCAATAAAAATTTAATTTCGAAAGTGTCTAGCGTGAATTACACAAAATGAAAACTTAAGTCACCAGTTACAGATGCTAAACTTTTCCACATAACTTAGATAAGTCTAACCGAACACTATTAGCGAATTGTCACTTTGTTCTACACCTTTTGTCAATATTCACAACCCACTCCAGAATCGTTCTACCCAGTTGTTATACTAGCCACTTTCGTTCCCACATTTCTATCAGTCTTTCAACTGTTCTCACCTCCAGTGACTTTCAGTCTCTACCAGACAATTCTTCCATTACTCTCCCCACTCCTCATCTACCCACATCTTCCAAACAGCAACTGCACTCCCCCTGCATGTTTCGTAATAGTTGCATGATATGAAAGCATGAAATGAAATTCGTTGCTGAAGTGTTTTGGTGTGGATGTAAGCTGTAATAAAGTAGAGTGATATACTACTGGTTTCTAACTTTTGTTCACTCCAACTGATTTTGTTAAAATTGAGATGACATGATATTAAATAATTCTTTTAAATGTATTTCGGTCTACTTAGTGCTTTTCCGTCCCGTTATGTACAACAATTTGGAAGTATAGGGTTGTATTTTGATTTGATTAAATTTTTTAGTTAGTGTTATCAAACTCGATGACAGTTTAGTTTTTATTTTTTTTTGATAAGGTATTATTTCAGGTTTCAACAGTATTGAGGAAGCATTAATAGTTTAGTCAACCTGTATGACTGAATTGGAGCCAGTTGGGACCAAGCAAAGGAATCCTCGAAAAATCCGGCGAAAAGTATGAAGTTCACATTTTTTTTGCTCGTTGAAGTTTGGATGCAAAAGATCAAATATTTTTAATGAATATAGAAGAAAGAGTTCATTTATAGAATGGTTTACACAGTTGTAATATATTCTAATTCAGTGAACTTTGAAAATTCATTTTTCTTTGTTTTAATACAAATTCATTTTCATACTCAAGTTCCTCTGCTGCTAATCATGTTTTTACCAACAAAAAATTTTAGAGGAGACGCTCGGAATCAACTAGTTCGGAAGAGGAATGGTTCAGCAGCGATGAAAGTATCAATGATGATAAGATTTTTGAAGATCCGGAAGAACATTTTACTAGTGGGCCATGGACGTATGACCTCGATGTCGTGCTCGTAAAGAAGGAATTTGAAATCAAGGATGTATGTCGAGAAATGAATGCTTCCGGTACATTCCTCATTTATGATTGTCATGGGTAGTGAATGTGTTAGTAAAACTGTGAGCATAACTCAGGTGAAGTAATTTTAAATGACCTTGGATACGTTACCTGTCTAGTCTGATGAATCCGTGTTGAAGTTGTTTCTAATATATAAGAAAGTAAGTTATTACTGAACTGTTTTTTAATTATTATTACATAGAATTGAGTTCTTTCAAAAATTCATCAGATTTTCTAGATTTAAAAGTTCTTCAGATTTCACAATTGAATATGTGCAGCAAAGCGGTTTGGAGGAGCCTCTACTGTTCAGAGATTCATTGAGTTCACTAGGAATGAAGTATGTTTTGTCAGCGTATGATGACTGATTATTTTCTGCAGCTTAGAGTCTTTAAATTTAAAAAAAAAACAGTGAAAGTTGAGTTGTATTGGAAGTTGTTTATACAGTAGAAATTTTTTTTGTCGTATATGCTATATCTGTAATATGCGTTTTTTATGTTGCGAAATGATTATATTGAATTGGTATATGAATTACTAGGATGCCAAAGGATGGGACGCTTACCGTGCGATGTGTGCTAAAAGCAGTTGGTGATCGTTTAGTTGAAGTGGTTGATGTGATGACGCAAGGTAGCCGAAAAATGATGCTCAGTGATTTTGTTGATTATTACGAGTAAGTTCTGAGAATTGTCGTATTCTTGATTTCTGTAATCTCAGCTTATTTTATTAGTATAAAGTAAATTCCTAAATTTATGTTTAAGAAAAGGTTTTTTAGCAGTTTGTTTCTATAGGTCTCCACCAGTAGAACGAAAGGATTTGTTGAACTTACTTTCACTTGAATTTTCTTCCACGCCACTTTCGAAAAGAGTACGAGGACCAGCGCTAGCTCAAGAAATCGACTGGGTTGAGTTATATTGGCCAAAAGATTTACGGAACTCCCCATCTACTTTTCCTAAAGTACAGAAGTACGTTTTAATTTATGTAGATTGATTCTATGTACAAGTTATTTAGTTTGATTCTATGTACAAGTTATTTATTGTTTATTTACACCTTATTTACTTGCAGGAGAGTTTTCATTCTTTTTTCAGTTACTGCTTAATGAGTGTCAAAAGATCATTCACTGATTTTCATATTGATTTTGGAGGTACATCAGTTTGGTACCACGTTTATAAAGGAAGAAAGGTATGTCCATTATAAATCATTAATTTTTTACAGTTTCAATACCATCTTGTGGATTGTGTTAATTATAGACTTTCTGGGTTATTGAACCTACGGAAGAAAATATATTGAAATACGAAAGGTGGATATTGGAAGGGTCGCAACATGAAGCATTTTTTGGTGATCTTGTTGACAAATGTGCACGAATCGAATTATGCGAGGGTTATACGTTTATTATTCCCTCTGGTAGGTACTTTTTTACTTTATGCTGTTTTACAGAGAAACCTATAGAATTTCGAGGTATATCACCGTACTAATGAGACGCTACTTTATTTCAGGTTGGATTCATGCTGTATATACTCCAGAAGACAGCTTAGTTTTTGGTGGAAACTTCCTTCACAGCTTTTCTATTCCAATGCAGCTACGAGTCATCCGTTCTGAAAATACTCTTATGGTATGTAAATATTATTTTCTTTACTGTTGTACAGTTGGTTATTTTTAGATCAAGAATAATGTTGTTTGTTTTCAGATTAAAGAAAAATATCGTTATCCAAGTTACATAGAAATGGTATGGTATGTGATAGAAAATATTGTTAAAAAAGCAACCGGTCGCACCTACAAAATTAACAAAACGGGCGAGGTAGTTTATTGAAGTTATGAAGTTATCTGACTTATTAATTTAAAATCCCTGCTTATTCTTAAGGTCTTATGTGGGATTGTCTCTGGATGTCGATAATTGTTCGTTTTATGTAAAAGTTTTAATATTATTTATGAAATTTTACATAGGTGAAACCTTTTGATTTCTTATCCTCTCCTTCAAACTGCAAAATCATCTTTATTGATTCATCTGCTGAATAATTTAATTGTTTCAGAGTGTGTCGAGTAGCAGCGGTCAGAAAATTGAAAGTAATACTTTAAAAGTGGAAGATAATGCTAACGCAGATGACATTATAATGCATGTAGATAATGTAGAAGAAAATGCCGCGAACAATGGTTTGTACCAATTTCTAAGATTTAACACTAAAATTACCTTGGATTGCTTAGTCCTTACTGTATTTATCGTGGCTATTTTTATGTCGTTCTGAATTTATTGGGTTTTGGTTAGTTATCATAGCTAAATTACTGCAGCCATAAAAGAAAGAGAAAATGAGGAAGATATTGGCACATGCGACAGAAATATATCAGCAGAAATGAAGCAGGGTACGACGGATTCGGCTGCAGTGCAGGTAGTTTTTTTTTTAAAACATCTGGACCACTTTACTTTTTGTTTCCCTTCATTTTATTTTTGATTCAATAGAACACCAGCTAGTTCAGCATTTTTTATTGCCTATTTCTGTTTAGTATGACAGTAATTGAATTTATCAGAACATTTTTTATACAGATAAAAACTGATAATTAGTAAAAAGCAAGTAAAAAGAATCCGTGTTCTGAAAAGGTGAACGTTTGACTACTGCCGTTTTTATTGATATTTGGATTTGGTCGTGCAGCATTCCGTAGCAAATGGATTTTTTCGGGGAGGGGACCGGGAGTGAGCCAAGTGGCAAATGAGTGTTAATCTTAGATTTAATTGGAATTTTGTCAACAGGTTGAATCGTCATGTGAAGCAGGAGAAAGCAGTTTGACGTATAATGATGGTTAGTTTTCATTTTTTTCCATTTGTTTCCGTTTGAAATTTTGAGGAGTATATAGTAGATTATTGGTGCTAAGAATTTGCTACTCAAATTACTTTAAATCAAATAACTCCAGAAATTCTGGGGTTGTTTGGTCACTTTCAAGGTTCAATTTTTTGAGATTTACGGTATTTTTATCAGGAAGGGTTGCTATTTGATAAGTTCGTACTTCAGAGTATCTGGCAACAGTCAGCAAAAAGGAACGCGAAGGGTTTAAATCACTGCTAGTGTATATGCGAGAAATTGTTAACAATGATGAAGATTCAACAAGTCAAGAGAAGCATAATGTATTGGATATTTTTGAAGTAATTTAATTTATTTCGTTTATTTCATTTTTATAATAAATTTATAGGCATTTCACTTGGGTGATACATTGGAGTTGTTTTCCAGCATGTTCAAATTTTTGGTTCGGATTATCTTTAAGTTTTGTTTTGCATAAATATTATCGACCATAAGTTTGTTAAAACATAAACATATTGCGCTTTTGCAGAAAGTGCTAAGTCATGAAGTTCCCGAACATTTTGCAGTCGAAAAAGAAAAGAAGGGAAATGTTGAGCAACAAATTTCATCCAATGTATGATTCTTGAGTGTTTTCTGCTTTGAAATTTGGCATAATGTAAAAAATCCTTATCATGCCTTAAAAATTTCTTCTATATGCTATGTTTTTTAGTTAAATCAATGGTTGAAAGCTTTTGGGAAAAATAAATTGCCTACAGTCAAGCGAAAAGTACCTCCGAAGGAAAAAGGTTTGTTTTTAGAATTCGTAAAATTCATTTTGCATTACTCTTACAGTATATTGGTTTTTTTTTTCAGTGATAGAAATGCAACAGTTTGTGAGGCCCAGACCACCGAAGTCGAAAACTAAAAGCAACAAGAAGCCAGACTATCATAAACCTGATGGACCATTAATTGTGGGTGGTATTCCGCCAGCAATCATGCCAGCTGATGCACCTCAAGTGCCTAATCCGTATGGATACGATCCTTTGGCTTCTGTCACTCCACTGGGGCACAAACATTTACCTTCAGCTTATAGACGTACACCTGATGTAAGTGGTTCTTGTCTTTGCACTCCTTTGCACTCCCTGATTTTTTTTTCAACAATGATTACTCTCATTGTTGAAAACCATTTAAGATTATTTATAAGATTATATCGACATTTTAGATGGCAAAGGCCCCACCGAGCCAGAAATTCCGCCTTCAGCCTCAATTACACAAAGTTGTTGTGGAGACACCTGGAAAAATGGAAGCAGTACCTGAAAAAACTTCAGATGGATCGTGGTCGACAGGTGTTAGGCTACTACCTGAACCTTCAAATGATAATAAATCAGTGGAATATGAAGCGAAAAGTGTAACTGTTGCACATGTTGATGTCGAAAGGAGCTTTCACCACAATGGTCATTTTTTGACATGTGTAGATTAATGTTGAGTACTGACTAATTAACATTTAGTAAATTTAATGATTAGTAAAGATCAAAATCTGTTCGTTAATAAGTTTTTTTCTGCATGTAGGAATTATTTTTATAATAATTTTATACAACCTTTTGTTGATTACAGAATCAGCGAGATCTCATCGCGATCGAGATAGAGATAATCAGCGTGAAAGTCGTCATACTGTAAAGGAAGAATACCCGGAGTTACAATACAGGTCACCTCTGGTACGGCCCGGTCCTAGTAGTAAGGAAACAAATGTGTTCGTATTTAATCATTCTTTTGAATTAGAAATTGTTGGGGAAAAATCAATGTTGAGAAATCATAAAAAATGCAAACTTTCTTCAACGTTGTTGTTTTTCATACATTTTAAGTATTTCAGAATTATTCATAGTTTTAAAAGTTTAAAAGTTTATAGTTTTTTTTAAAGGTTAGTTTAAAGATTTTCAGTGCTGCGAAACTTGGTCATAATTCGTATAGATATCTGGGCAAGACTTTCAAACGACGATATACTGATTCATCATCTGCTGCGGATTGCCGGTAGAATTTTTTATTAGATTGAGCAAGTTTTTGTAGAGAGTTGTTTGAAATGTTGAAATCAGAACTGCAAATAATCATTTTAAATTATTAAAAAGGCTTCGAATGAGATACATGACAACTAGTCTGGAAAAATTAATTTTGCCAGGTTCTAGGTCAACTGGAAAGAGAGACATGAAACGTGCAAGTGACTGTGATTCAAAAAAAAATCAGTATTCAACTTCTTGGTGCCAGGAAACACATCGTAAACCTAGTTCAGATATGTCTGGTGTTTTTCCTCGACCATTTGCTCAATCTTGGCCTGACCAAGTGTCGATTGACGTTCGGCATAATTATTCAGTACCTGGTGATCCTCGTCTTCCATCTGCAGAAGGTTTCAGTTTGTTTTGTTGTCTGTCTTGTATTATTAAATCATCTCTGAATGCCGTCTTGCGTGATCATGTTTGGCTAAATTCTAGCTAGTCTAAATTTTTTTACTGGTTTCCAATGAAGTTCGAAGTAAAATAACTTCGTGATTTTCTGCACTACCGTGCTAAAAATTATTTCCACTTATTGTAGTTTCAGGATTATCAAAGCGGTCGCGTGGTATTAAAGTTTCACATTCTAGAGATCATGAAGGAGGCAGGAACCTCCCGATTATCCAGCCGACTCGAATTGTTGAAGTATGTTAAGTGGAACTTGGAAAAAGTCATGCCGCATTTTTTTGGATTTGTTTGCGTTGAAAATTATGAAAATTTCCTTTCCTAACGAGATCCTTGTTTAGCTAGTAATCTGGCTTTTAGAAACAAGGTTTGAATATCAGCACGAATGTTTCGCCACAAGGGCGTCAGAAAACGCCCTCTCCAGTGGGCCCTGTTGGAAGCTCGCAATATGTTCCTCTGCTAAGTCGTGAACGAAACGCCACTCCAGCATCAATTCCTGATCCTGACATCTCGATGGTTACTTTTTTACCTTGCGTTTTTTTTGATTGGAGACGAAATTTCAATTACTTTGAATTCAGTAAGATTGACTAGTTTTTGAAATTATTTCAGCATGTCGTTGGAAGTGACCATAGTACGATTGCAGTGGTATCTTCATTTCCTTTATCCGATAAATGTTCAATTTCCCCTTCAGGCAAGATTTCTGTTCATAATATTTGACTCCTAATGATTTGAAGTCATCTTTAGGTTTCTTTTCTAGTTATCTTGACTTTAACTATTTCAGAATCTCACAGAAGTGCAGCAGTTGAACCTGCAAAGTCTACAGATGGAATTAAGAAACCTGAAATCCGCGATCTTTCAGCCACATTAAATGAAGATAAAGAAGATGTAAGAACTGATTTTGAATTTTTTTTCTTGTGTTTGTATGTTGCTCCATTTTTGTGGAAGATGAGATCTTTGTAGGGTGCAGAAATTATGACGGCTGCTGAAGAACTGGCAGAATTGACTAAGGTGTTCGATGCAGACGAGCGAGATCCCGAGAAAGAAAAGACTAGGGCCTTGGTGGTTTGTTGCTCTTCATCAAGTTGTCATTGTGTCGTACTATTTTTATTTATATATCTTCATTAACTTCATATATATCTTCATTTCTTTATTATTCAAACCCTCAGTAAGTTTGATAAAATGATTTTATTAACGAGGGAATTAGAAGATATGACATGCATACGAGAAAACAGATATGAATATTAAGGTCACAGTCGAGCAAAGAAAACTCAAGCAACGAAACTTAAAAAAGATTGATGACAGTAAGGGGCGTCACTTATCCCCTACGGAAAGTGTGGAAGCCGATTTACTTTCTTCACCATCGAAATCATCAAGTAAGTATCAGTTGTAAAAAATTAAGGTTTAAGTCTAGTGAACTGCAAATGTGATTACTGGTTTTAAGGAAGTCGCTTCAATATTTCAAATTTTGATTGGTTGTCAGAAATTCTCTTTCTAGGATACAATAATTTTTTATGTTTCATTAAAAGTCATAATAATAGTTATAAATTAATTTTAAGGTTTTCTAACATTTTGATGCGATTTTAATCCATGATCATAACTATTGTACTTGATTTCAGAAATCCCAACGGAAACTGTTTTGCAAAATTTAAGTTCACTCACTGCAGAATTTAATGCTGTTATTGATTGAAAACGAACAGTCATTGATTTTTTATCTGGGATATTCATCTGTTTGAACTTTTCGTTATTTCATTTTCATTTATTTAATATCCCTTTCTGAAAAAATTTTTGATGCTAAGTTAATGTTTCAACGTTGGATGTTGAAATGTCTCCTAGCAACCAGTTTTAGATAAAAGATATCATTATCAAAATGCCATTATTCCTAGCTGTACGTCTACGCTAAGTGGAAATTATCTATTTGTAAATATAATAGCATTTTTTATAATGTGTTTTATTTTCGTATATTTGTTATTGCGGTGTATTTTCAATTTCCTTAAGAAATAAGTAAATAGTCTAGGCCGTTATCGTGAATTTGATGTTACCAATACGTCGAACGCATATTTTCTGTATAAAACCACTGTCTCCCACCATAATACAAAAAATTTATTGAAAATGATCTGAAAAGCCTCAGAATATCTCA
>JABVXW010000243.1:0-81176 GCA_013365375.1 Litomosoides brasiliensis | reverse complement strand
ATTGACAAAGGGATTTAACAATCATTGTGAAATTGGTTATATGGCAAATCTTAGGGACTTTTTATATAATTTGTGTTAGATTTCTCGGCTTTCCCGACAGGCACTCCTAGGACATTATGTCCTGCCATATTGCCGTTGTTTCTCTACTGAAATTGAACAATGTTTGATGATAGTTTTGTACCGACAACCATTTTACCTGCACATCCGCTCGGTGCTGTCCGTCAATCGATCTCTATCATTTTGGTTCTTCAAAAACGCGAAGCTGAGATGGGATTCAGGTTTTCGGAATGGTATGAGCATAGTAACACACTACGTAGTCTAGAGATCTATGATCTGCGACATGATAGCGTATTAGTAGCATTTGGTGTCGTGTGGGTTGCGTTGTGCGGGTGCCGGTCACAGCATAAGTTCACAGTGTAATTTGAGTGGTCGATTGTTGTCTTGTTTTCTCAATTTTATTTATTTTCAGTAAAATAAGTAGCATGGCTTACAGAAGAGAGAATATGCGAGGTGAAAGTGACGTCTTTCGCAAAATTCGCAATGTCTTCACTTCTCTGAATGACAAATTGTAAGTCGTTGTAGCAGAAACTAAAAACTTATAACTTTTAAGCCATAGTTTGGAAGCTAATACTAGCTACCTAAAGCTAGGTCAGGACACGTCCGTGAATCGTGCAAACAATGTCCATCTGATTCTCTGTTGCATTAAGTGAGATCAGATGCGATTTAGCTCTGTAAAATTTTGTTCATAGTCTTGTTAACCTATACCAAGCTAGCTTATGTATGTTATATATATCTGTGGTTCCCGTTATTTAGGGAGAAGGACGTACGGGAACATCTGCGAGCTGTTTACGGAACTTTGGCACTGGGCTTAATGGCAGCAACCATTGGAACTCTGCTTCATTTTTTTATCGACTTTCTCCGTGATAATTTCTTTCTTTTCTTTGGTTCTATTCTACTGATGATAGCACTGTTAAAGACTCCACATACTGTCCATAACGAACGTAAACGATTTGGGTATTTCATCACTTTTTGCGTTCTTTCTGGTACGTTTTATGTAACTCTTTTATATATAATTTGTTAATGGATAATTCTCGATTTCTAAAATCTGTTTAGTATTATAGTTGCATAAATATCTACTTAATTTTGATACAGGTGTGAATTCCGGTTCGCTCATTGAAAAATCTCTAATGATCGATCCGTCAACTATTCCCACTGCATTCCTTGCCGCTGCGGTCATCTTTAGCTGTTTTACTATGGCAGCGCTGCATGCACCATCCACAAAGTTTTTGCACCTTGGAGGTTTTCTTATTTACTTGTTTTCAAAGTGTTGGAAGAAACTGCAGAAAGTTTATATCTTCAATAAAGAATTAAAAAAAGGGGCTTAATCGTGATGCTTTTTCTTTTGTAGGAGTCATTACTTCGGGATTATTGTTCATCATGGTTACGGCACTTTTTTCACATTCTGCATTTGTCCATAACACTTGCCTTTGGTTAGCGTTTGTGATTAATTGTACCATGATACTTTATGATACGCAACTAATTTGTGAGAAGCGTCGCCATGGTGATACAGATTATATATTACATACTATCGAACTTTTCATCGACTTTATCAACCTTTTCCGCTATATACTTGCTCTTCTTAGTGAAAAGAAGGTATGATTTCTTGTCGTCACTACTCTGCAGTCAAAGGATCGAACTAGAATTTTTGAGTATTAAGTTCGGTTTTTTTTGTAGTAACACAACTATATCACTGCGCTGCTGTTGTTAAAATGCTAATTCCAAGACCTCGTCCTGACAGTTCCACTCTTCTTCCCATGGTTGAACTTATTGGCCTTTTTGTAGCATACTGTTAGGCGGCTTTTGAAAATTCGTTATTGTGGATAAGAATAGAATAGCTGATTCATTAATTTGTTTTAGGAGAAGATGAACCGCAGAAGAAACGATTGAAGGCGCGGCAAGAACAGTTCTGTCTATCTGACTTTCTTATTCGCTTTTTTTTCCTATCTTTTGTAACTTTTTCGATACTTATTCAATAAAAGTTATCTACTATATAGTTTGTTACACGAAAAGCATTGAAGCGAAAAGCAAAGAATGCAGATTTTCTTGATCTGTAATACTTATCACAGTAGATTTGGGAGTGTTCTAAGGTCCTTTATATGGAAGAGATATTGAAAGGTTCATAACGCACGAATGAAGAATGGAGAATTCATCAAAAAAGTACTGTCTGCGTTGTTGTATGGTCCACCATATGGCGGTAAGCGCTTGTACTTGTGGGAAGCTGCAAATTTCGAAGATAATAATCTGCATAGTTGGTGCTGTACATTGTTACAAACTATTTTGTGTGTTTCTTGCTTTACTGAGGAGTGTAACTTTCTCAACAGATCTGTGTTCATACAGCCGTTTTTAGTAGGGGAAGGTGTGCCGGAATATAGTCTTACCATCCGGTAATTCCAGAGCCAGTAGCATGATTATATATCTAACAATATATCAAATGAAAACCCAGAAGTGTTGATGTACTAATGACCTTCTCGTTATAACTGTTATCAGAAAGATATCGTTGCTGATATTATTCTTGCATTTCTATTTCAGTTTTACAATGTTAGGCTAAATATTTTTCAGGATGCCCGAGAGTTTTATTATTAATTGAAGGTGTAAAAAACGGAAGGGAAATGGATTCGGGTAATGATTCATCGCGAGATAGTGATTTTCGTTCTGATGTATTAGCGGTAAGCTACACAACATTCTCTTCATGTAATTAGGTCTCCTAATAGGAGAATTTCGGATCTGCAAAAGAGCTATTTATTGATTCATTGTTGAAATAAAATTGGCACTTTATTTTTTAATCGCACACCTTCAGGCGGTTGGAATGACTCCAGGTGGTAGTTCTTCCTTGAATTTAATTCAGAATAAAATAAGGCATGCAGATCGATTTTGGGTACTTCCTGGTGAAAAGATACAAATTGAGGGTATGTTGATTATTAACGTTTTCTAGATAGATATTTTTTACAAACAAAGAATGGTAACAGTTACCTCAGAGCTCCATTTTATTAATTTGGTTTAGTTTTATTCCTAAGATATACATATATATATATATATATATATATATATATATATATATATATATATATATATATATATATATATATACTGTAAATCCTAAGGAAATTCAGTAATTGTACGGGAGTCTTTGCATGAAATATCTAAGAATTTGCCTTCTCCAGTTGAATAGACATTTATTTGTAGATGATGAACTGTTCAAAAATAACTAAGAATTTCCAATGCATCGCTGTTAAATGGGCTATATTTTTTTAGTTATGCTCTTCACATTGCTCATTTGCAGAGACGAACATTGGTTACATGTCACCTGTAGGCAAAGTAAATGGTAGAGTGCTTGTTACCAACTACCGACTGCGTTTTGAAGCGAAATCGGCCTCCGAAAACCGACATAGCAAGGTTTTTTTGTTGAAGCATTTAGGTGTTATTATTTAATGATGAACATAATTGGTTGATAGTGATAGAAAGCTTTTTCAGTGTTGTCAGTTTGATATACCTCTGGGTTGTATTTCACGAGTTGAAAAGGTTGGCTACTCAACGGTGAGCCGAGGAGAAGATTCATATGGACTAGAGATCACTTGTAAAGTAACTAATTTTTATGCAGAAATCTGTTAATACTGATAAATACTTATCACTGTTTATATGCTTACTGCAGGATATACGTAATATAAGGTTCACTCACCAGCAAACGAATCACAGTAGGCGTCCACTTTACGAAAACCTACAGCGATTCGCTTTCCCAGTCACTAATAAAGCTGTGAGTTTAAGTTTCTCTCGAATTTTTCATGCAGAAGACAAGAATGATTTTGTTGTCTTAATTATTATTATCATTCGTTTCTTTTTTTGTTATCTTAGATATCATTATAAAATTGCATTGGGAAAATGAAAAGTGACGATGTATCATCTTTTTTTTTTGCTAAATCTCTTTTTTCCTTTTTTTTGCTTAGTCTTTTTGCTTAATCTAGATTTTTCTGCGTAGGTAGAGCCATTACATACGTTATATATAATCAGTATTTGCTAACTGATGTTTTAAAGCTTTTAAAAATGAATAGATTCATAATTTCAGCCCTTCTTTGCTGAATCTTTCAAGCCTGACTGGACTTTTAATGGTTGGAATATTTACGACACTGTTCGAGAACTGAATCGGATGGTAGCAAACCTGTTCTGTGCATTCAGTAGTTGTTAACAGCTCATGCTAGAGAAATGTTATGGTTGCATATCTAAATTTAATACATAAAAGCTATGAAAGGAAATTTCTAAGAGCTGGTTACATGTGCTGAGTGTTGCAGAATGTACCCAACGAAACGTGGGGAATCACGAAAATAAATGATCGATATGACTTTGCGGATTCTTATCCTGCCTTGGTAATTTATAGAATGTAATATTCTTGTTATCTCAGCAAGATTATCTATTATTAAATTAGGAATTTGAAAGAGGAGAAAATAACGTTAATGATTACTTTCTATACCGATCGCTCTATTTCAGCTAGCTGTACCAGCGACGGCTGTGGTGGAGGGTGAAGATTTTTTGCAAAAAGTTGGTGAATTCCGAAGTAAACAGAGGATACCTGTAAGTAACGGAATTCATGTCTAAACCGTTTTGGTCTGTGTATTGATGACATCCATATTCATTCCAACAACAGAATACTTAAACTTTTAGGTTTTGTCGTGGTTGCATCCCACTTCTCAAGCATCAATAACTCGATCGTCACAACCAATGGTTGGAGTTACATCTAGGAAATCTGCGGAAGATGAACGGTTTATATTTGGTCTTATAATGCAGTTAAAGAGGATAATAACATTTAATCTTGTCCTACATAAGTGAGTTAGTTGTAAAAATTTATTGAAATTTTTACAGCTGACTCAAAAAATTCAAAGCGTAGTTGAAGTACTGAGATATTTTTGTTATATAATATGGATTTACACCTTACCGTTTTATAATTAGCTAAAATATTTTTCAGGTATCTACAGATGATCGTTGAAGCAAATGCACATGCCCATCAACTTCTTATATTTGATGCTCGTCCGGCCGTCAATGCGAAAGTCAACAGAGTGCGTCTGAATAGAGATTTTTTTACATCACAGAGGCAGAAAGAAATATGTAGTAGTCTAAAATTTATAGGCAAAAGGTGGTGGTTTTGAAGATTCATACTCCAACAGTCGTCTGATATTTCTGGATATACAGAACATTCATGTAGTTCGAGAATCGTAAGTTTATTGCCTCGTTTTGTTGCCTCATTTTCCTTATATTGGGGGGATGCACCAAGTTTATCTAGGTTTTTACAGGTAACCCAGTTAAGCTGCTAGACTCTCTTTGTGCATTTCACTTGGTGTAGCTTCAGTTGGGTTGTGTATAAACTGAAGATTGTGGAAGCTTGTGTGTGTGTGTGTGTGTGTAACTGGTGTTTTAAGTTAATGAAAAAATGTTTTTTTCGTAGATATTTTGAAAACTTTGATACATCAACGATTATGAGTCATTATAATAATCTGCGTATGATCTAAGCCAATACTTTATATACATATTAGAAGTTACTACTGCAAAATTTTAAACAAAAATGTAAGAATGAGAAGATAACGGAGGGCTGCTTTGCAGGCTAAGAAAATTGAAAGACATATCGTTTCCTCGTGTTGATGAAAAGAACTGGTTTCGTATGTTAGATGAAACGAAATGGTTGAACCACATCCAGGTCCATTTAACTCTTTCAATTTTTGAGCATATAAATTGACGATAGGACAGTTTCTTTTTGAATTATTTTCTTTCCATACCTTAATAGGATATTTTGCTCTTGTAATACCGAAAGACTTGATGCTGCTAAGTCTTTTTATGCTATATTTTTTATCAGCATTTTTAAACTAACTTATTACTCTGCAATTATCACAGTTGGGCTGTCACATTTAATTTCAGTTGTATTTTTGTGACTATGATAATCTGCTAAGTAACAACAGTCGAATAGTTTAATGGAAAGTTGAAATAATGTGAAACTGCTTGAGGAACGGCTCCTTTACAGACAGTTTTGGATGGCGCAACTCAAATTGCTCGAGAAGTAGAGGATAACAAGGCATCTGTGCTGATTCATTGCAGTGATGGTTGGGACAGAACTGCCCAGGTACTTTTTTAGTTGAGCAGTATAATGATGAGCTGGAATATCGTGAAATTGCATGAAAAAATTACTGTTTTATAGACGCTTTTAGTTTATTTTTTTATTCTATTTTAATAAGTGTTGGCTGTGCTCAATATACTTTATTTAGTTGACTTCATTGGCAATGCTGGAGTTGGATCCATATTACCGAACTATTCAAGGGTTTGCAGTGTTGGTAGAAAAGGAATGGTGTAGTTTTGGCCATAAATTCGCCCATGTATGTTAAATCAAAGAAAAAGATTTTTCTGGTTTTAAGGAAAATATTCTTCTTTAATTAGTAACTGGATAATGTGCATTACAGCGTGTGGGACATGGAGAAGATAAACATAGTGATAGCGAGAGATCTCCGATATTTCTACAGTTTATTGACTGCGTGTGGCAAATAATGAATCAGGTAAGGAAGACCTGACTTACAGCTGCTTCATTCGTGTATTTTCATTCAAAATCTGTTTCCATTCTTGTTTTTAATGACTTTTTCTTATTTCTCTTCTTATTTGCTTTCCCTTTCGATAAATATCAAGCTTTGCCGCTTCCATCTGTTTGCAATGTTCAGTTTCCATATGCTTTCGAATTCAATTCGTCATTCTTGATAACAATACTGGATGAATTATATTCTTGCCGTTTTGGAACATTCTTATTCAACAGCGAGAAGCAGCGACATCGTGATCAAGTGAGACCTTCATCAAATCTCCTGTTCATGATTCTAAATGGTTATTCGAATCATTGCATAATTGAGTAAAATATACTGATTAGTCGGATCGTCGTCCGGTCAGCAAATTGTTTCAGCACGTAAAGGAAAACACAGTGTCGTTGTGGTCTTACATTATTACTGAAAGAAGGCGCTTTCTCAATCCATTTTACAACCAGTACCCTCGATCTGTCGATGTGTTGCGTCCGAATACTCGTTTAATGTGTATCAAAGTGTGGAAGGACTATTATTTTCGCTATAATCCTGCAATTGTTGCACAGGATCACATGGTAATTTCTTTTAACTTGCAATTCTGTTTAAGTACCCATTAAATTCTTTTAATTTGTATTCTCTGTAACTAGTCTACGTTAGTAAAGTTTCTACAAGAGGTTACAATCATTTCTAATTCGACCTTCAGTCATTAGTTTGCTCAGACGGATATTTCGTGCGAAATATTTGTACTTTTGATTTATTTGGATTCTTACTTTTTCCGTCAAATATCGGTCCAGTTGTTTAGTTTGGAAATATTTCGCTTCTTAGAGGTTGACTATTTTAAGAAGTCGATTGCATGTTCGTTAACGAATGCAAACCTTGAAAAAATGAAACTGGAATTCTTCTGGTTGGCTTTCTATATTCGTTAACATGACAGTTTGTTTCAGGATGTTGAGGCTGTTGTGAACGAGAAGATTTTACAGAAGGTTGAAGCTTTGAAAGCTGAAGTAATTATGCATGAGCAGGCTCTCAGTAAGACAGTTTCGAATGCAGAATTTAGGTAGTATTATGTCTCGTAATGGTAAAATGGTGTAATAAAATAGAATAATAAAATGGACTGTCGAAACAAGATGATGTTCCAGAGTATATCGGGGAAAAAAACTTACGAACTCAGAGAAGGGAAAAAAACTTGCCAACTTGTAGAATATTCAGAGATTTGTCGGAGAGGGCTCAATTTGTAAAATGGCGACTTTAGTGATTACCTAGAAAAGGAAACATCAAAATGGCAATAGTAGTATATTCTACATCCATTTTTTGTAAACGGTATGTGCTAATTTATGCGGTTTTGGTGTTATTCACCTGTATGATCAAATATCATGTTGACTGAAAAAGAAAGATGCAAGTCACCGTCAACATTCTGTAAAATGGGAAAAAATTCAAACGATTTTTTTAAGCAAACTTCGTCGCTAAACTACAGATTGATTTACGGCCCAAGGAAACTTGAAAGTAATTTGGATAAATGCATGTAAGTATGTTAAGTTGATTGCGATATCCTTGGACAAAATTAAACACAGTTAGTACATATGTTCGTCATGAATTTAAATGTTTTGAAAAGACCAAATGTTTCTGTGTGTACCGCTGTAAAAGGCTTACGTCAAGATATGAGATTCTAACCCCCTGTAGCGACATAATCGTATTATTACATAATAGGTCTCACTGTATCACCATTTGTGATATATATATATATCGAAACATTGTTATATATATATATATATATATATATATATATATATATATATATAACAATGTTTTCACTCAATTTTATTCCATACATTCAACACTTCGGTCGATTCTAATATTCCATTTTCCCAACAAAATCAAAATCATCGAACTTTAATAACGAATGAAAAATTCAGTCGTTTAATTTTCCAAAGGAGAATTATAAGCAGCTAATTTAACAGCTTCATATCGTAAACTGCACTCTGAAGTTTGCGCCTTACTCCCATTACTCAAGGGTTTATCCTCGCTACTAATCAGCCAGCGTGCTGTGCAGTATGTAATGTCAACCGTAATTTTCTCAATAAGCGATTTCAGAATTATATTTCAGACCGTTGTCATACAGGAATGTGCCACATATAAGGAAATTAAGAATTGGTAAAACGATAAATGATAAAAAGGGAACACTAAACTGTCATTACATGGAAAGTCAAGAGATGTTATGTAAAGCTAGCAGGAAATAAAAGGTGTTTCTCGAATTACTATCTACTATTCCATCAAAATGTACAGACCTGTACCGACCATCCCCGGGAATCTCCCTCCAGTTCTGTTCCTCCTTCCAATCTCCCTTCAATGAAGCACATAAATGATCGTGTGGGATGTAGGTTTTCATACGGTTTCCATACATTTTTGATTAAATTGCAAGATGTTGGCGGATGGGGACCACTGAGGGTAATGGTTTGGGGAGTGCATCTCTTAATTTGATTTGAAGTTATTTTGTAGTTAAAATGGCTCGAGGAGTGGAAACGGCAGTGGTAGCTGAATGCTTAAAGCGGACACTGGAACCAAGTGCACACGTACGACAAGTTGCAGAAAATGACCTGAAGCAAATGGAGCAGTTGCCTGGTAAATTACTCATTTTAACGAACAAGTTGACGTTATAGGGGTAGCTCGTAATTATTCCATCTGAGTAAATGATTATACTTTCTAAAATAAAGCATTCATTGATAATTTATTCCTCGTTGTCTTGTTTTTTTTGTTAATGAGTCTTTGGATGGTGTTGCTTGACACTAGGATTTGGAACGGTTTGCTTCGATCTTATATTCGATCAAATGCCCCCAGCAGTTACATTGGCAGCGGCAGTATCGCTTAAGAATTTCGTCAGAGAGAACTGGGTATGTGTTTTCTAATTCTTTTTTGACCATACTTTGTGGTATTCCTTTAGTGGTATTCCTTTAATTTTTCAGGGATTGAATTAACTGTGATTATATCTGTCATACTGAACTTCTTTAACATGTTTAACATATATAATTGTTTAGTCCATGTTTGCACTAGCGTGGATATAATGTAATTTCAAAGGCTGAATGTGAGAATGCAATCTGCTAATATCTGTGGTCTCAGTTTCAAAATATACACTCATAAATTTGTGTAAGACAGAGAAACTGAAGTCTGTAAACGGAGACAAAAGAACGTCAGAATCAGTAAGCAGTGTCTTAAGTTTAATTCTTCTTATATTAGTACAACTGTCTGTATCCTGCAGATTCTTTCAGAATAAGGAAAAATGCTTGGTTGAAATAAACGATACAGAACGAGCACAGCTGCGGTCAAGGGCACTGGAGAGTATGCTTGGCACTTCAGGTGGATATTTTCTCACATTAGTTAATTTGGATATTTAATGTTATCTCTCTTGGCTTGGTTGAAGATTACTAGTATTGTATGTGACAAATTTACATTTTCGTGGGTTTAATGCACTGCGGTAACATTTCATTAGAGCATTTGCAGGGAATATTCAAAAGCAGTTGTCGCAGGTGGTGTGCGTTATGGGAAAGCATGACTTCCCTGAAGAATGGCCCGATCTAATCACAATTCTGGCCCAAAATCTAACGGGAATTGATCCAGATAAGCTTATATCGACATTATATACGCTGGATGAGCTTTGTAAGAAGTACAGATATGAAGTGAAGTCTAACAGATTATGGCAGGAACTGATCATCGTCCTACAGGCTGTGAGTCTTTGCAGCAGTATTGCAAATAATTTTGGCATGACGAATGCTTCCTGTTTTAAATTCTGCTCATCCATTTAGGTAGCAGCACCATTAACCGATTTGTTTGAAAAAATGGTAGAATGTATCCCAAATAAGGAAGTCATGTCAGAAGCAGAGTGTCAATCATGGATTGAAGTTACTACTCTAGTCACGAAGTGTTTTCATTCTCTTTGTTCACAAGATTTGCCAGAATATTTCGAGGTAAGTGTATAATCCAATTGTTGCCATCCGTCGATGTTGTTAAATTAGTGGACTTAAAAACTTTAGAGGAGGCAAGAGAAAGGATTTACTGAGAGAATATTATAAAATATTTTTAAATATGTGTTATCCTGTAATATGTCTAGGATCACTTAAGTACATGGATGAATGGTTACATGGCGCTGCTTAGATTACAAATTCCTCAAATTGATGCCAAAAATATTGATTCGGAGGCCAATATTCTGGACAAGCTGAAATGTTGTATATGTGAAATTATCACCCTCTACTCGCAGGTGTGTGTAATCTACTATTCTTTTTATCAATCCATCCACTATCATTTATTTTGGAAATGTTAGTAACAAAACTTCACTACAGCGATACGAAGAAGAAATAATGCCTTTCATGATGCCCACCGATGAGAGTGTGACTGCACAGGAAAAAGCAGAACAAAAGTGTTGGCTAATAGAATGCATTTGGCAGCTACTTGTTTCAGTCGATCAAAAAGCAAGGTTTATTTTTAGTGAGAATGAAAAATGTAACCACTATTTGCGAGAGTGAGAAAGAGTGAACGTTTGTTTATCAATTGTTTTGATTTCTCAGGTATGATACTCTTGTAAGCGCAGCTCTTGGCTTTTTATCATCAGTTTGTCAGCGATCGCAATATTCAGCAATTTTCGAGCATGAGGAGATGCTAAGGACATTGTACGAGGATGTGATAATTAAGAATGTGATGCTAAGGAAATGCGATTTTGAGCTTTTCGAAGACGATCCTTTTGAGTATATAAGAAAAGATATTGAAGGTACTTTCGCCAAAGCTTTTAGTTTTTCTTATAATTCCATTTAAGCTGAAATAAAACTATTGGATGAAGTATAATATCTCTTTGTTGTCCAGTATTTTACTGTAAAATTGATAAGCTCAATAAACTAGAATTGGCTTTATGATGAAGTACGTAACAGACAGTCATTTTTCTATTAGTTAAACACCTGTTTTGTTTTAACGGTCTTATTTCAGGCTCTGATATTGGTACTCGGCGCCGCGGAGCAAGTGATTTCTTGAGGGCACTTTGTTGTAGATCTGATGAATCTCGGATTTTGAGCATTTTATCGGAAGTATTGCAGTCGTTTTTGCAAGAAAGTGTAGCAGATCTCACTAATAACTGGCTAAAAAAGGATGTTGTATATTGTCTCATAACGGCAGTTGCAGTAAAAGCAGAGACTGTAAAACATGGTGCAACTGTTACTAGTGATCTTGTAAGTATTATAAGTTTCTTGTGATAAAACGTAAAATAATGGTGATGAGCTTTCTTTGCATTTGCATTATCTGAGAGTCACCTTCTGATTGAGGTTTTCAGGTTGATGTAATTGATTTTTATCGGACACACGTACGTAGTGACCTATTTACGGATAATATCAATGCACTACCAATATTAAAAACTGATGCACTGAAGTACATTGTTGTGTTTCGGAATCACTTACTGCCGGAACATTTGGTAGAAGTCGTCAGTGCATTTTTGAAATTGCTTTCTTCGCAGCATACAATTTTGCACCAGTATACTGCTTATGCTTTGGAAAGACTCTTGCTTGTAAGGAGCAAAGAAACGGGGAAGGTGCGTTTTTATACTTGTGATTGTGTATAAACTTATTGTGCGTTTTATCGCCGTTTACATTTGCTGTCTATCCATTCAAGCATTTCTTATTTTTATCAAAATTTACTAAAATTTATAATTTTTTTTAATATTTACAATGACATTTAAGGTTCTCTTAACACATGAGAATGTGCCAGTGGGTCCACTGATCGTTGCTTTATTTGCTTGTTTTGAAACCGATCCGAAGGCGCAGAATTCACATTACCTCATGAAGGCTTTAATGCGTTGCTTCAACATTATCGACGTAAGAAATGCTTATTTCTTTATTTCTTTCATGTTATTTTTATTTGCTGGTTAACCTTGAGAATTTCTAATACTCAAGTTTGTAAGCTATGGGAAGCTCGGTGGTATTTTCATATGTTTCGAACAATGTTATTTAAGCTTATTTCGAGAAATATACCCGCAGTCCTATAAATTTAAAGAATCAAAAGTATTAAATTATGTTGCGCATTACAAAGAACTATATATATATGTAAAAAACAGAGCAAACAAAGATGTCATATATATATATATATATATATGAGTATAAAACAGTTGTGATTGCAATTATGTCACAATAATCAGATCTTTTTATATTCTACGTGAAGATGCGAGGAGTTATTGAAGTTATCATGCTCAATGTTTAACTTCAAAAAAGAAAGAATGATTGGGCGAGAATTATTCAATTTTCATTGATAGCATCTGAATAATGAAAGATGTGTGGTTATCTAACTAGTACACGCTTCCATGTTGTTGTAATTGTTCATTTGATATTTAATGTCAGTTTTATTGTAGACAGAAACAGCAAGAAGTTCTGCTCATATTGTAGACAAGTTGGCCACTATGATTGGCGTTGCTGTGAAAAATCCAGTCAATCCTTTGCATCTTCACTTTATCTTTGAGTCACTCTGTGTGTTGATCAGGCAGGTTAGTACATGCGTTCATTTATTTACTCACTTATGTTCTGGAAAAGGTGGGGTTTTCATCAATCATTGTAAAAAATACATGTTTTGCAAAAAATAAACATTTTTTGATTACAGGTTTACGCAGTTGTGGATGGTGGTGTCGATAAGCTCGTAGTGCCTCTTATAGAAAGCATTTTTTCTTCAGACGCTATCGATTTTGTACCATATGCATTACAAATTACAGGTTGGTAATTTTTAGCGTTTTTTAATTGTAATGATTGGTCCTGTCAGCAAAAAGGGAAATTTGGTTCATGTTCATTACAGCACTTTTGTTGGATCAGGCAGAAGCACAAAAACAAAAAACAGGTACGTCCTGCGTGGATAGCTATTTGCCTTTCTTTGGTAACCTAATGAAAGGCGAATTATGGTTACGAACAGCAAATATCCCTGCTGCACTATTGGTAAGTCTGATTTTTCGCTCCTTTCCAATCCAATTCCATTTGCGCGCATCATTCTGAACGATTTTTGTTTCAGGTTATTGAATCATTCATGTGCAGCCACAGCAAACATATTTTAAATAATTATGCGGACAGTCTTCTAGCAGTATTTCAAAAATTGATTTCTTCTAAAGCTTTGGATCAACATGGTTTCCAACTGGCTAGTATATTCTTGCACTATGTAAATGTATGTCTGTTTTATATAGGATTTGATGGTAATGACTTTCGTTGTAAACGAAAAAGATGTGCTACAAATTAGAATTTTCAGCAGACCGATGTATTAACAGAATCCGCACTCTTGATCCCGATGTTACGACGAATTCAGTTTACGAAAACAACCAAATTCTTGAAGAATTTCGTCCTCTTTCTGGCACGATTCGCAATCATACGTGGAAGTGTAACTCTCTGTCAGGTACACATTTTCGCCGTTTTACGTTTTTGTAAAATTGTGAACTGTCGCTTTATACAGGTTCTGGAATCAATACAAACAGGTATGTTCGTGATGGTTGTCGAGAAGATTCTCATTCCTGAATTGGATAAAATGTACAATACTACAACTTATGATGAAAAACGACTGTGTTGCATTGGTTTTGCCAACCTTGCAGCTGAAACAGTAGACAAATTAGGGTTAGTTAATTTTTTCTATTTACTTCAAAGGTTTATTAAATTATGCACTGTGTTAATTCCATTACTGCATGCACATTAGACAGCTACTAAAAGCTGCGCATAAAGCAGCGACTCTGCTACATTAATTAGTATAAAGCATTTGACTGGTCATAGTTTAATCTGCGTGTGTCGATTTTTGTAGACTGCAGTATGGAATACTGGTGGAGTCGTTGGTACGCTTGGTAGAGGCTTCCGGTTGTGGACCAACGCCCTTGAATTCTGATGATATTGAAGAGCAAGGAATGGGGCTTTATACAGTGGAGTTGGAACGAAATGATCCCTACTGCAAACTAAGTTATGCGCAACATCCAGATACAGTCGCGGCTGAAATTGTCAATTTTAAAGGTTTTCTATACCTTTAGTTCTCAAGGCTTTAATACACGTGTCCAAGTATTTGGTCTCCTGCAGATGCGAATGTTACCCGTTTTATCCTATCATTTTTGAAAATTTCTTAAAACTATTCGGGAGCCTTTCTTTTCCGCCAGTGGATTTCATTTTCAAATAATTCATTTGACACCTTCAGAAGCAGGTCTTCGCTAACAAATATCAAAACAATAGAAACACCTCGCATGTTTATTTATTACCGTTGTTTACTTGCTCAGGTGTAGCCATCTTTTTCTAGCGCTTGCTGGTCACTTTTCCTTCCACCCTAAGTTTATGTAGAACTCATTCGCATTTTATACAGTGATGATATTGAAGGGTGCAGTTGTTTCGTTGCAGCTTATTTGGCAGAAGCTGTAATGGTACGTGCTGTAATTCTCAAAGCAGATTCAGCAAGTTGTATCAATGAGGAAATACGCGGTTTTCTTACCGGATATGCGCAGCAAGTTTGAAATCTTGGAAATTCCGAGAGTAGTGTTATTAATAACACACCAAGTTATTGCACGTCTCCGCCATTCATATTTTCATGCCTACTTTCAATCCTTTCCATTTTTCTTATCCTGGTTCACACTGTAAAATTGGAAGTACATGTCGACGATATTGTGTTGCTGAAATATACAAATCAAATCACAATGGCACGTGAGTGTACTCGCATTATAAAATCTTTATCGTTTGTTGATATTTTGTTGTCTTTGATTAGTAGTGACATATGCAAGTTTGAATGGTGAAATAAATTTGACCACATTAAAGAACTGGAAATTTGTTCCTGAGATTCCTATTTTTGTGTGTTGTGCAAGAGCACAGGAATGACCACAGAGTTGTATTGGCTTTTTTAAAGATGCCATTTCTCAATAGCTGCTTCTGAATTGTATTCCCAGAAAAAATATACGGAGAAAGCCAATTTTCTATCCCGAAATTCGATCCCTCATTCCAATGTACATTTGCTTGCTTCTTCCGCAAAAAGGAGTAGTGAAGTTTGCACTACTGTAAAATGAGAACTTTGGCAATAGCCTTGGCTGGATAGCATTTCCTAATGCTCAGAGTATTCCTCAAATTCGGCTGGTCACAATACTTCATTAGTATACTCTAGGCTTTTTCGCATAATTTAATGTTTTATTCCTTCTCAACCCTTATGCAATTAGGCCATGACGTTATTAAAGGCCACAAGTCGAAATAGCATTCGTGAGAAATCTGAATGATTTATCAGCCAGTCGCCATTACGGGCGCTTTTCCCTTTTTGCAGTACAAAATCTGAACGCTACAATACGTATAATATGGTGGCATACAATACCACACTTTTTCTGTTGTGTCACGACCAAAAAGTTGCACATTTTCTGCGATGTTGTTGCCTTCATTAAGCTCATCACTTCCATTCCAGTTAGTATGATTTCATGAACGATTGTTATGACAACATTAGCCATTTCTGTAGTTAATATGGACCGCGGTCATTATGTTTCAATGAAAATGTCTTGAAAAGGTTTGTATTACCCGTGCAACTCACAGAAGTATGCGATCACAGTTTCTCTCACGCAGTGACTTCTGCAGTTGCACATGCAGCGCTAATTCAAAGCGTGTTTTATATATATATATATATATATATATATATATATATATATTCCAATTGCTGGACAAAAGCAAAAAAGATGAATGTTTGGTAGTTTGGTAGGTGTTGCTTGAAATTAAATTACCAACGGCACTATTAGCACTGCTTAACCCATTGCCCTATTCATTATGTTAATTTTTCTTTTTGCAACATGCATTTCTATACTCTTCCTTTGCCACACAGTAATTATACATGCAATATCACTTACTGCGCGTAAAAGTACTTACCATACCTGTGCAACGGAGAATAATTGGGAGTGAGGACAACAATAAAGGCACTTAATTTTTTTAAGAAATATGAAAACCAACTTAAGAATAAATATATTCATATGTGGAATAAGGGATATAGAAATGAACCCAAACACATGTACAACATGAGTGACATCATTTCCATTTGTATTAAACAAAAAGATATATGAAATGATATCTAACTTTCGGAACATCGAGTGTCGGGTCACTGAGTCCGATTAATTTCTGAACTAATATTTCGGTCTGAATCTGAATTCAGAATGAGTTCATCATTCCAGTTCTTCCCTCTCAATGTTTTTTCACCGTCTGTTTTCCCTATTCATCATTTGTACATTCTGTTTGGTTAGCACCACCTCTCTCAACTGTTGGTACTGCCACGGCAAGATGGTGGCAGAGAAGAGCTGGATGACACCATCTGGTAGTTGCTGTGAACCAGACGTCACGAAGTGCAATCGTAGCTATTGCTTCTTTGCAGAAGTACAAGGTTCATCTCCATTCTGGATTTCTGGATGCACTGATGATCAGTTCAATGGTAATCAAGCTAATAACATTTGCAAAGTTTCAAACTACCTACCTACATCGTTACATCCAGCAAGAATTCTTTATCAGATTTGTAGAAATTTATAGAAGTACCCACCTCCCGACGAAGAATTTCACTACAATGCTTTACTGACAGATATGTACGACTTCCCAGGTTGTGACCAGCATGATATACCATATAATTCGATCCTCTTGCGATGCCAGTGTCAAACAGACTTTTGCAATTCAATTGACAGGATACCGCGTTGTTCCAAGAAGCCATTTAACAACACCGCGAGAGAATCTAGAAAAATATATAGCTTGAAGAGCTGGGCTAATCAAATCAATTCATTCACTTCAGTGATGCTCCTCATATTCGTCTCAGGTTGGCATTACTTAGATAAAGTAATAAATGGTACAATATTGAAAGGTTTCTGCATTCTATGTCTCGACCGCACCTCAGGTACGGACTTTCAAGCTATCATCTTTAGCAAACAAAAGGAATTTATAAGGTTTATACTCATTATACTACGAGATAAGTGATAATTATTTTGTTTTTAGGCACAACGGTCTGCTAATAACAATGAACTGATGGGTCGCAGAAAATCTACCCTCCTTTCTCCTCGTCTGTAGCGTTACAGTGTTCTGTCCAATGAGGAATATCCTTAACGGATCTCGTCAGTGACCGAAACCGATATTCAGTGAATAGGATTATTTGATTATTAAAATAAGCATTGTTTTTGTAATTACCGTCAACTGGGAAGAAAGCAGCAGCTTCACCCCACCACCAATCCATTCCCCACCCCCACTCTACTCCGCGGTGCTACCCCGCCTAGCGTCTATTTCACGGTCAACTGGGTATTTTATGGTTCTGCATGGTATGGCATGGGTGAGCACCGATGTTAAAGTGGGCTTCAATATGGAGTGCTGAAGTGTGTAGTTCTACGTTACACATAGTCGCTTCAGATTCATCTGCATTGATCCTTCTGTTCTGCTATACACATATTTTTTATTTCTGATTCACTCATATTACAAGAGATCACTTTGCTTGTTGTTTTCTTTTTAATATACTATGTGATGCACAGATTTATTGAACAACGAATAAAATCTATCGAATCCTTTGTTTTAAATATACAAGCAAGTGTAGCCAAATAAGGAATCAGAAGAACTATTGGTTGAAGGACGAGATGAAAAATAATCGTAGTACGTACATATTTTCGAAAAATGTAAGAAACACTCAGTGTTAGCGATGTGGTTTTTCTCGGCTTTAGCAAACGTACTGTTTTTGGAATGAACGTCTAGTTCTGTCGTATATATACGAATTTTCTAACCTTTGCCTGCTCCTTTACCCCTATATATATATATATATATATATATATATATATATATATATATGATTAAATGAAGCGGAGATGAGACTTCGTATTTTTGATATCCAGTGAGACTTTAGGAGCAGTAAGCACTGTAGTGTAATAGTTTGTGACATATAAAAAGATGTTCTTGCTTACAGGGAAGGATGGAAGGAACGAAAGCAGTACTTATGGACGTGGACAAAAACTACTATGATATAAAGGATATATTAGCGTGTAGGCAAAGCCTTAGGTGCTTGTTTTCAAGCCCTCTTCCTCGAGGTTAATTGTTTTTTAAAATTTGTGTAAGAAATGCTACTGCTATAGAGCTACAGTTGTTGCTACACAGTAACACTAGTAATTTTAGAGATCTTCCACTTAATTGGGCAAAAAGCGCCAGATATGGAAGAAGTCTTCTGTCGAGCAGATTTGCCACTTTTCATGATCAGAACTCTGCCCAACTGCAAGGTATGTTTGCTATTTGGAGTCTTATCATAAAAAGAAAAATCTAGCATAAGTAACGATGTGTACAGGTTATACCTCCAGTCGAATTCAGTCCCATACAAATGCAAGTCATGCGCGCGGCGCCAGAACATGTGGACGTGATGCATTTGAATCAGTTCTACTTCATCCTTTTGAAACATATTGTCAAATTAGTTCCAGGTTGCTCTTTATTCCTATTTGTTATCGACAGATATTTTCTCATAAAATACGCCACTTAAACATTCTACGGAGGCATTAGATATCATTAATACAAAACCACAGAACCATGACTTCTGCGAATGTCGCAAAAAATGGATCTTTATTTTTCGTTCTGTACTTGGTGATGTCACTGCAAGATAAGATAGAAGTTTAAGAGTCTAGTGCTACCAAGTCACTTTTGGGTATCCATATATTGCGTACCGTTTTTAGATGAAGATGGACGTTTACTCGCCGAGACAGCGCTGTTTTCATTCCTTCAGCGTAGTGGTTGGATTTTAAATTGTGCCTTGCATCAAGGCGCAAAACCAAAAAAAATTGATTCAACCGAAGTACAGCTTTACCGAGAAGCATTCAGTGGTGCACTGCGGTTCAGCTGTTGGTTCAATTCGAGACAAGCCATTTGTCGCAAAAGAGACAGCAATCACTTAGATCGAGTCTAAGGAATCTTTTCCTGTTGCAGATCGTTCTTTTCACCGCAAAGTTTGTTGTTGAGTCGGTTATTGGTTTGGAGATTGATTAGTGATACAATTTGATTCACTCTGCTGGTTATCATGCTAACATTTCATGTGTTAAGTAAAACGGCGGAACATATATTGCAACTTCGGATGTATTTCTTGCTTGCTGTTTATTTTTATTTCCTGACTTTCATTGTTCGTTCTGAATTGCAAATTTACTCCTCACATGTCAAGAAGTGCACTACGTCGTCTTCTTGGATGACCTTATTTTAAGCAGCTACAATTAGCATATTTTCCGTTCCGTTTACTTTCACTTGATTTCGCGTACACTTTTTAAGTTTTCCGGTCTCAGTGTGCATGTGCTTGGTTCATTTATTGCACTTTCTCAATCATTTCACATGCGTTTGTGCTTTGTCTCTTCCGTAGTCTCTTACGTCAGTCGCACCGTTGTGTCTGTATGTTTGTGTTTATTCGTTTGCCGAGTGTTTATGCAAGTCGTGTGTTCTGCTTCGCTGTCTCCGCCGAGCATTTTCGAATTGGTCCTGTTAAACCTATACTGCATTTCTTTCAGAATATGTCTGTTCTTGGGTCAAACTTCACCCAAATTTTCTGCAACCTTCTGGTTAAGCGTACGTTATAGTCCAATTCACTGTAAGACACCGGGCCAAGTAACCTTCGAAAGAATCATTGGTTTTGGTAGTCACAAACTTCATTTGTTTTATAGTCAAAACAGTTTTGTGCACAATTTATTCAAACTAGTTATATGTTTTGCTGTGGATCGTTAGTGTATTAATTAATTAGCATTAATTAAGCAGCATTAATTAGCATACAACTATGTCCATACCAGTGAATTCATAAGTCATTCTTAGTAGAGAACACTTAACATGCGAATGATGAAAGTACGTGGGATACGCCAAAAATTACAATGAATGCGTTGAGACTGGTGGGTGTGATCTGTGTATTTTTTGAAATATCTTCCTACTTCAGTTTATCTCCTTAAGTTCACTTACGTTTAGTGGACTTCAGTTCACTTTACATCTTATCGCATGGAGTTTTTGAATTTATTGTTCAAATATCCATGTTTGTTGTTATTCTCTGGATCTCTTGCTCGTTATATATTGATGTAAATATTATTCTCACATTTATCAATTAAAGAAATAAAAATGTGTGATTATTTACGGTGAGCACTCATCGAGTAATGGTTATAACCATTGGTTTTGCTTAAGTAAAATCAGGAATCTACTGCTTTAATTGCGAGAGAAAGGTACCAATATGTTCCATTCTTATAAAGCGGAATGAATAGTCAGTCAAAATGTTATTTGTTACAGACGTTATATTTGAAACATGAGGAGAGGGACTGAAAAGACATAGTCCCTTGACTTTGATAGCCACAGGAAGTAGATGTTTGCATGCTTAAGTTCCTTTATGTTGATATACATTGATATACCATTACGTTGATAACTCCGAGTTGTTTTAGAACCGTTGTGTCTGTGTTTACCAGCTGTGCAACGTTTTCTTTTAATGTTATACAGTTCTTGAGACCTTTCTTTGTTGAAAGAACAGGAAATGTTCTATGACTTGCGAGATTTTATTTAAATATATATTCAGCGTTGATCGTTTAAGTTGGGACCAAATAGATAACGAGTTATGCATTCTTTCGATGAAGATATCAGTAAACTGTTCGGTTTCGAGCTTTATGATGACGTCATCATGCTGTATGAATTGTCATATGCTGAGCAAGTGTTAAATAAGCTCCAGGCTGCAACTGTGGTCTCAATGGTAGCGGAATCCTATTATCAGCGTGACTGCTTTATTAAAAGCCAGGAGGTACGGTCTGCTTTATTTTTTTCTGTAATCTGAAATAAAGGATAATATATAATTCTTATTTCAGGCTTTTTATCGTGCGATTACGTTAACGAAGGCCTTATCAAAATCAGTCAGCAAAGATTTGGTATGTCATCTATCTCTGCATAGTTGCTTAAAAGCGAATAATGTAAAAATATATTGACAGTATTTACTTAGTTGAATTAAATCACTTTTCAGAAATTTTCTGAAGTTGAACTGAAATACCGACTTCATCGCTGTTTGTTGAAACAGCGTAAACGAGAGGAAGCAATGGGTGTCTTGGGTAGCATTGCAGAAGAGGAAATGACTCCGAAAGTTAGTTGTTTTCATCTTTCTCCAACGAGATTTTTTGACCGTTAATATAGATAAATTTCCATATTATCTTTGAGTTATTTCTAATAGTTATTGGATACGGAAAAAGTAGAGAAATTAAAACGAAGTCATGTTATCTAGAAACGTGACTGTGTTGTTGCCAGTTTAGTAGCTGAACAGCAGATATCCGAAAACAATTTAGGAAAAAAATAGATAAAAGTAAAATTAAAACATCAAGAACAAGGGTTGATTTGATCTATATAATAGATTAGTAAAACTGGAGCATGAATTCGCTTTTTAGAAATGAAATATGCTAGAGTGACAGAACAGAATTTTTAATTTTCATATATATATATATATATATATATATATATATATATATATATATATATATATAATGAAATAATTTCGCTTTATATATATATGAAAATTAAAAATTCTATTCTGTCACTCTAGCATATTTCATTTCTAAAAAGCGAATTCATGCTCCAGTTATGGAGTCAAACTCACACTTATTTGTGTAAAGGCACTGTCAACAGAATTGGTTTTAGATTATATCAGCACTGGCCCGTTTACACCATGTGCCTTCGACTGATTATACGAGTCGCGATAAGGTCAAAACAGTGGGAAATGCAATGCTATACCATAAGTGAGCATGTCGTATTTGTCTTCATCGGATTTACCTGAAAGAGAATATAATTTCGACTAGTTTCGAACTGTTTACCAGGTTGTAGGAAGAAGCGAACAGTAGAAACATAGTTTTAGGAAAAACAAATTTGCAGGAAAGTGGTTGAAATATGTCCCGAAGCCATTGACTCCTTGTCATGTATCGTACGATATGGCTTGAAAGAGGGAGTTTGCACATCTCATCGTAGCCGCACAGTTCAGGCTTGGCTTAATGCGCAGGAAGCTGTTGCTGAACAAAAACATTATGATGCAATTTCTCAACTGTCTAGTGTGCCACCAGGAAATTTAAAGTAAATTTACTTTCCTAATTCGAACAACTTGAACAATCCTTACGTAATGAAGTTTAAATAATCCCTGTGAGCTTCCTCATTTCACTTATTACGCAGAAGGAGGGCGCGGCAATTATCTGATCTTTTATAGGAATTTTGAGTATGTCAAAAAGCACATTTCGTTTTCCTGTTTGAGCGCTAAATTTTTTTCTTAAAATAACATCCTTTTCATTTTTACTTTTTGATTTATGCAAAAATTACCAATAACGAGTTATTCATTTTCAGGATATTGATTGAATTAGGACGGTTACACTATATTGTTGGGGAGAACCAGAAAGCAGCTGTGTATCTTCGACGCGCACATCATCTCGACCCTAATACTTCATACTCAATGGACATTTTGGCATTTATCTTGGCACAGGTCGTATAAGCTGCATGATATCGCTGAACTGCTTCATGAAGACATATTTATCGTCTAAACAGAAAAAATTTTTCAGGAGCAAAACTATAAAGACTTGGAAAATCTGTCAGCTACTTTGATGGACGCGCAGGAAACTCCCGAAGCTTGGGTAGCATATGCTTTTCTTGCTAAATGTCAGAAAAGACACGACAAAGCATTGTATTTCACAGAAAAGGTATTCTTTTACTTTGGAGAAAAAAATATAGAAGGTTCTTCGCTTTGCAGTGAATTTGATTCTGTACTTCAGGACCTCAATATCAGTTTAGGCGTGTAAGTTGGCAGATTGGCATGTACATCCAATGGCAATATTACTGAGAGCCCTTATTCTAATGGATAAAAAGAAATTTGACGAGGCCATAGCCGAATTGCGCGATGCTCTTGTTATTCATCCTGCTAACTATACTCTCTATGAAGCTCTGGTCCATGCATTTCTTCTTCAGGAAAAGACTCAAGAGGTTCTTATTTTGACGAATTATTTATTTCGTTCACTCTATTGTTTATTGCCTCTGACTTGAAGTTATTCTTTCTTTAAAAGTGTAAAGAGCCGAAATGTTGGTTTGGAATAAATTATGCCATTTAATAGTTTGCTGCTACACACGTTTTAGAATCATGCATAAGCTTTTTTGACTGTTAAAAATTTTGTCACTTTGAAATTTAAAAGAAATATATGACGAAAATCTACAGTTCAGGCTCGAGTGGTTGCTTGTACATGTCGGCACATCCTTGGCCAGGATAATGCTCGAGCATTATACCTTTGTGCCACCTTAGCTGCTAAGGACGAATCGACTGTGAAGGACGCGCAGAAACTTCTGGAAAAGGTTGAAGTTATTTAATTGATATGCTTGCCGCATCTCGGTCTGTGAATCTGTGAAGGATTCAATTTCAGGCAATAGCGATATCACCTCATTTATTAGACGCTGTATTCCTTCTTGTGGCTCTTTACGACAAAACACAAAGTTATGAGAAAGCAATTGCGCTACTGAGGAAGCAGACTCAGGTAAAATGTGGACCTTTTTTGCTGTTTTCCTGTATTTTTTGAGCAATTCTTTCCTCTGGAAAGGTAAACATACTGCCTTTTATCATTCACCAGATTACTCATTCCCGTTTTAGACGACAGTGAATAGCCGACTTCATCGTTTACTTGGTGATTTCTTGACCAAAACGAATCGTCCAGTTGATGCATGCCATCAGTACAGGTTGGAAAGCTATATTAGGTTCATAGTTTTATTTGTAGAGCTATCATAGTCTTATAACTGATGATTTATTTGTAGAGAAGTTTTGTGCAAAGAAATCTGCATATACAAGAAGACATATTCATAAAAAGAATTAAGACCGCATTAAAATGAATGGATGAATGCTTACATTTTGTATCAAGATGGAATGGGAAGATAGTGTAAGTAGTAGTAATTGTTGTCTTTTGCGATCATTTCTGTTCCTAGGGCCAACAATAAGTTTGTTTATAGATTAGCGGTTGATGGTGATGCAACTGCAGCTAAAGCAATGGATGCGTTAGAAATAGTACCTGGAATGTACACTCCAGAGTCACTACCATCAGTTATTTGCCGTGGGCCATCACGACGTCGAACTAGTCAAATATGCCACAGTGATCAGACACCAGTTACTGAACGAAACATCTAATAATCGTTGAGCATTATCATACTTGCTGAGAATATTCTCAAAATTATTGCTTGTTTTCATTGTAAATATTGTACAATATTATCCGGTACATTTGTTTAATCGATTCATCATTTTGCTTGATGAGAATATATTTGGAGAAAAAAGCATAGTAGGCGTTATGAAATTTTAGCTTACGTTAAGCTTTTATTGGTGGAATAGCAGGCGACTTTAGGTTCATTATTCATTTCAGTATTGCATTTGCAGTATCTATGCATTTTCTAATACACACCTGGACAATATGATAATGCACACAAGGGCAATATATATATATATATATATGTGCTTGCAAAAGTGCTCGTGCCACTTGAGCTTTTTCTAATCCATCGATAGTAGAAATGTATAAATTTTTTTCGGAAACAATCGATGTATTAGATAAAACAGCAACTGGAATGTTTTGCTTGGATAGCCTTTATCATACCTCTTCACGGACATTTAGGAGACGATCTTGCTTATATTTCTTGTTGATTTCAATGCTTGTTGATAGTGCGTCTAAGCATTAATAAAGTGAAGCAACAAGATTTTTTCCTTAAAATATCTGTTCGGATTCTCAAACATCGACGACACCATAAACTGCTGTGCTCATATTACAGCAATTTGTGATGGCTGATCAATTCCGCTGAACAGAGCGAAGCAGGTCGGACCCAGAAAGTGAGCATGGACGTTTTTCTGGAGGACATATGTATTCAGATGGTTGGTACCGACTATATTTCACGGTTAGACAGTCCGCCAGTACATGAGCGCGAGAGAGGCAGATGGTGAGTGCAAGAAACTTGTGGGTGGAAGGTGTCTGCAGAATTGTGAATACTACTAGTTTCTTGTTTTTCATTATCGATAGACCAATGAATCAGTGATGGATCTGAGTTGGCAGCTGCATGATTACATGATTACGGGTAATATTGTGCAGCACCATAGATAAAACAGTTTTATTGCATACTTCGCTATGCCCCGACAAGTTTGCTCGTTTGTTTGACAGGAGATATTTTGCATGCTTTTGTGTAACCATATAACCTTTCAGGTTTTAATTTCTTTTCAAAGGTAGTGTTATTTGTGCGGATAGTGACCGAATATGGTCCGAAGATCGCTCACTTATGTTGTTGGAATGGAGTGTTGATTAAAGGTCAGTTATCGCCTAAGTCGTTTCCTGTTTCCACAGATTGTTTGCAGTTTGTAAAAGATAGTGTAAGATAGGTTTGTGGATACATTTTTAAGATTATGCAGTATTTTATCTCCCATATTGCTGTGATGAGATGTTGAAATGAAAGGAAGAGATGTTCAGGGTTCTAAAAACAAGAAAAGGCAACTGTTGCAAAGATGATTAAAGAGTTCATAATTCTCCTTCGATACTGATTCAAGAATTATATATACATTGTTGAAGAGTATGTGGTGTTCTCATGAACTACATATCTTTCTTTTTTTAAAAGAATCATTCTCGGATAAGGTTGAGTTGTGAACTGCTAATCCCTCTTTGATCATTAAATATTTAATCACTGCTGAAAATAGTTGACAGGAATTTCGACTAAACTTGCTAAGAAATATTAAAAATGAATGTGAGAGAAAGATCACACTTCCATGATCTGTGCAGTGGGTTATTTGCTTATCATTTGTTTGTCAGAACGTCAACTGCTAGCAGTGTTGGTGCTATGGATCCTTTGCTTTTTGAACTGTGTGGTGATTGATGCCTGAGCACTTCTTCTTTCCTCTATGCATTAAACAGCTACACTGAATTATCTTCATTCTGTTACTTGTTCTTTCACAAACCTGTAATGGCATCCTTTTCTGACACGGTTTGTTCTGTTATTTCACTTTTTATCATGATTAAGTAAATGTCTCAATAATACAGAAAGCGGTGTTGATTTAATAAAACTTCAAACGTTTTCAATATGATAGAATTTTACTATGAATTCTCAAGTCTTCTTCTTACAGCGATTGCAACCTCGTAATAATGATGATATTCATTGAAATTGGAGTAGAAGTTTTTTCTACTTTATTACTAGAAAAATGTATCTGAATATCGCAAATATTTCCCTATAATGCGTTCGCGCTAGCCACTGTTTCATTTTGCGGAAAATGTTGTTTCATCCCTTTCAGTATAGTGATGGGATTGAGAAATCCGATGACTCTAGACAACTACGCTACCCAAAAATGCAATAGAACTAAGAAATTACGTAGGAAATAAAGTTATTGTGAGATAATGACACTTTGTAAACCAAATCACAGTTCAACATTGAAAGTAACATTATGTGTTGATATTCATTCAAGTTGCAGGGTGCAATGAAAACTCGTTCAACTCTGGACCTCGCCAAACGAGCAGCAGCATACGCTGCCGGTGAACAGCATGTGAAAAGTGGTTGTCGGATAGGTGTCGGCAGTGGTACCACGGCTAAATTCTTCGTTGAATTTCTAGCTGAAAAAGTAAATGATGGTACAGTAAAGGATATTGTCTGTGTACCTTCTTCATTCTCAACTCGTCAGTGGCTAATCGATTCTGGTCTGGAAGTAATTGATTTAGAGAAAAATCTCGATTTAGATTTATGTATTGACGGAGCTGACGAAGTAGACATTAACCTGAACTGTATAAAAGGTAATTAATTTCGTCTTTTGCAAATACTGCTGTTGTTCTGTGGCATTATATTTGTAATTTCAGTCTAGCACAAACTGCGACGTGTGTATAAAATTAGACCTTTCATTACGTGAAAGTAGTATATGAATATTCAGGTGGTGGTGGATGCTTAACTCAGGAAAAAATCGTACAGACAAGTGCCAAGAAGTTTTACATTATTGCTGATGCCAGTAAGCAGTCAGAAAAACTTGGCGATAAGAACTTTCCCATTCCAATTGAAGTCGTTCCATTTGGGTAGGCTTTCCGATTTTACAATTTGTGCCGCGCGGAATCTGGGATTCGGCGTATTATTATCTTTTTTGATGTGTTTATTATTCAGTCATTTTATGTAACCTAAAAGGTGCTGTGGTGGAACGGTTAGCATATTCTTTGCGGAGTTACTGGAGTTTTGCAAATTAGGTTTCAGTTCATTCTGCTTACTGATTGAGTGGTGATGGTTCAGACTTTGACGTCCAAAAAATTTGGCTTATTTGTTGTTTCAGTTCTGTTAACTGCATGTTGGTAATGAATATAAAGTATGGTGTTAGGTTTTCCTATGTCAAAAAATAGCAGAGATTAATAATCCCATTTTTCAGATATGCACCGGTTTTGAACTGGATAAAACGTCAAGAAGGTGGTGAAGTTCAGTTGAGAACAAACAGTCAGGGAAAGCTGGATCCTTTCATTACGGATAACAGCAATTTTATCCTGGATTGGAATTTTCCGAAGAATAAATATGTGACAACGGAAGATCTAGCAGCTTTACATACACGTCTGATATTATTGCCGGGTGTTGTCGAAACGGGTCTTTTTATAGGAGTTGCCGAAAAGGCTTATTTTGCTACTACCGATGGAAATGTCATAGAAAAATTGAGACCAGATCCCACTCTCCATTTTACACAAGATCAGAAATCTTCAATTTATTGAATTATGAAGAGCTTAGGTTTTAATCCACAGAATTAGTTTTTGTAAAACAAGTTTAGCGGAAATTATATATATATATATATATATATATATATATATATATATATGCCTTTTCATTAGCCGTCTCCATGACCATCATTTTATGTTAATAAGTCGTAATATATCATTGCATTTTAGAATATTTTTTTTCCTTCTAAGAATGAGAAAATATCGTTGTGTTTGGATTAAATAACAAATTGTTGTAAAGGCAAGTAACATTCATTTCATTAAAGCTGACATTTGATTGTCATTTGGGATAATATTTATTTTTTGGATGAAAAATAACTATATGGTATTTGCAATGATGTTTGTTTGAGTACAGTCGGGACTGTTGTATCGATTATCACCAACGGTCTACAGAGAACTACGAATGCATAATTTAGGTGATTTGTCAAGTAGCACCTCATTTCTTGTACACATACCAAACACAAATATGTAATGTAGTCACGTGTTTGTTCCTGACAAATCACGGAGTAGCTCATGTTGTTTTGTTGATGTACGTTATACTACATTAGAGCGGTATCTGCACGCTGCATAAAATTTTTTTTATACTGCATTTTTATGTTTGTTAATTTCTTTCTACTCTATGTATAGCTCGTATAGTTCGGACCGGACCAAGAAGTTCGTATTTCTCTGCAAATTTTTCTTTCATATTTATAGATGATAATATCGTTGCATACCAAACTTAAAGTACGCCGTATCATTGTCATTTGAAATTTATTGTTTCATTGAATGATATCTATAAATATACAGATCCATTTTTCTCAGTTTTGCAATTTAATATTTTCAGGAGGCTTGTTTTATATGTGCAAAGAAAAACAATGAGTTTAAAGTGTTTACATAAAAGGATGTTCGTAACACGTGCTACTACTGATGCATCTATTTTATCTTTTTACAAGCATTGGTTTCATAAATTTACTACGTGTTAACGTTTATTTTCAGATGAGGTTTCTCATCTTCTGAGTGTTGCATTTCTGTTTCCTTGCAGTCCACAGTTTTTTTTTCTGTTTCTATTTCCGTTTCTTTGCAGTTTGCATTCCGTTGTATCAAAGAAGTTATTGTGACTGAAAATGCGGAGAATATAACTGTTGTTTGTAGTCTTTATCTATTGCAACGGTGGACTGTTTCGTGCGAAGTTTCTGCTATTTGGTGTTTGTAAAATTTGGTTGGGGTTATAGTGATGCTAGCATTAGAACACTGCAAAACACGTCCTAGTGATGAAAACGAGGAGTTTCAAGAAATAAAACAATAAAGTGTACTATCGCATTCAGTTCCCAGAACAAGACCCTTAGCGAAGAATATGATTTGATCATGTGATTTCTTTATTGAAGATTCTTCTGTCTTGTACGACTTGTGTTTCGAAGAATTGCAGCTTATTCAAGAACCTATGGAGTCCGTCTTAGAGGCCCTTCTGTTCACATTTATTGACCCTCCGAATGTTAAAATATTACTTCCTAGATGGCTGAAGGTTTGTTCGTTACTTTTTTATTGGCATGTGTTTTCTTCGTTAGTATGTATTTGTGATGAATTGGTTTTACTACAGCGAGTCGTCATATTTATGGCATTACAGATGTGTCCTCCACAGAAATATTGCGGATTCACGTTGTTGATTTGCTACGTTGTTTTCAGATGCCTTCACCAATGCAGGTATTCGCACTAGTGATGATGACCTATTTCTTTGTGACTGGTGGTGTCATCTATGATATTATTAATGAACCTCCAAGCATCGGCAAGTGCTTCGTTTTACCATTTAATTTTGTTTTTTTGTTGTGCCTTTTATATCACCCTTTTTCATTTAATCATTGTCGTTGCAGGACAAACGACTGATGAGAGAGGTAATGCAAAGCCTGTTGCTATAATGCAGTATCGAGTTAATGGGCAGTATATTATGGAAGGCTTGGCTGCAAGCTTTATGTTTTCTTTAGGCGGTAATTTTCATACTATTTACTGAGCATTAAAATATATTTTCTCGCTCGTAATATTTCCAAGTTCATGAATATTGGCAGGAACGATTTATAAAACATGTTGTTAAAGTAGCGTAAAGTTTCGTTACCTGTATTCCAGACATCCGATCTGTCATCCATTCTCACCTCTTTCAGGGCTTGGTTTTATCATACTGGATAGATGTAATAATCCGCTAACGCCTAAGCTAGATCGAGTAATGATGTTGGGGCTCGGTTTTGCTTGTGTTATCATAGGTTTCTTGGCCACTCGGTTGTTTATGAAAATTAAGATGCCATCTTATTTGCAAGGTATTATTGGCTAGTTGGTGCTTTTTTATATTCATTCCATCAATTTTTGCAGCAGAAAGCATGTATCCGAATTCTATTTAAAGCACCTTTAACATCTTGTGCACCTGAAATTACAGAAGGAACTTTGATTTGCTTAGCAGTCTGTGTTAATGATTTCTCCCACTAAAAAGCCAAGTTTTTGCTTTCAGGCAGGAAGTAGTTCACTACTTTTGCATGATATAAACTTTTATGATTGTAAATCGTATACATATGCATATGTAGCTTAATGCTATTTCAACGTCGTTTAAAGAGCCATGTAACACAGTGCTTTTTCATAACTGATTAAACTGATTTATAGCAAAAAATTTTGTTTTTGTGTTTTTTATAAGTTATTTTTTGTTGTGGAGTGAAATTTTTATTGTTAAATATTTGTGGTGAATAAAATTTCGATTGCTTATCCGATACAACGCTGAGGATAAAAAAAGCTAAGTTTGAAATCAGCCGCTATTTTAATTTAGGGTCGTCTGTTGGTTTCTTATTCAGAATGGAAACTTATTTCTGCTTGTTTTTAACAAATAAGTAAAAGGTAAAGCGAGCTGGTGAAGGATCGTTTTACCAATACTCTTGGAGCATAGATGGTAATACTCATGTTCTACTCCCTCAGTCGTAGCACTACAAGAACCGTAACTTCGAATATCTGTATTACAACTTGAGCTATTGCAAAATAATCTTCCTAGTACCAACGAATTTAAGAAAGTCTTTCCAAAGTTAATTTCGATCAAATAACGATTTCTCGTGGCTTAACTAACCTCCATCGACACTTGAATATTTTCATTTCTGTATTTACGCTTTCACAAGAATACCTTCATTAAAGTTACAGAATTGTTGAAGTTTTTCTCACTTATCATCACTCTCTTCCTAAAAGCTATCTCCACCTGTCTGAAATTGTAGGAGGAAAAGTCAGGGATTCATTTGAGACTGTTGGAACATATAATTAATTTTGCAAATTCATCCAAAATTGTACCAGAAGCGAGAATATTTTGAAATATTCAGTTGATATTTGCATCTTTTTCCGCCAAATAAAGGAGAAGAGAGGAACAAGGCAAGGTACTCTCATTTGATTCGGATATATTTCTGCCTTCATCGTTTTTAATTTGTTAATTGTCAAAAATGGATGTATCTTTTAAAAGTTTAGGAAATGAATAATATTGACAGTATCCACCCTTAATGATATAAAATAATGAAAAAAATTGCAAAACTGATGACTTAGTTCACGCAATAATCTCCTCTGCACGCTTGCTACTAATGGGAGAACGTCACTATGTGATCGAAGTTTAGTACGACATTTATATACATATATAACATTAATTAAATAAAAACACGACTGAAAAGAGGGAATGGGAGTGAAGCAATGAGTAATACAAATTTGTTTTTATATGATATGATTTATGGAGCAACAATGCAGTACCCATTTGAATTAAAAAATTTTACAAGTTTAAGAAAAAGTCAAACTGTGCGGAGGTTCTCCCGCAAGTAACGGATGATACGAAGTTCTTGAAAAAGATTCCTATATGACGCAGTTAAGAAATAGAGCCAAAACAGACGAAAGAGAACGGACCGTCACTGATTATGTCGTTCCGGGGTCACACAAACTGGTGCTGATGCGCCGCACCGGTCGAAGTGGTACTGAATTTGCACCCTTTGCGAACAAAGCCTAAAGAGAAAACTGCATCACCATACCAGCACGAACTGTATAAATTGCAGATATATATTATACTATCGAAATTATATTCCTTCTTGTCTAGATATTATGATCAAAAACCCCAAAATGAAAGATGCGCACTGGATGTACGAATGGTAGAACGCCACCACCGGGACAGGTCACTCGAGCACAGAACTGATTCAGCTCTTCATCATTCTTCATAGCGAGCACGATATGCCGGGGAATCAGTCGTTGACGTTTATTATCCCGACAAGCATTCCCTGATAATTCCAACATCTGCAATACAATTGAAAATAGTATAGATTTCGAGAACGCAAGCATAGAACTGTTGCAAGCTTAAATATTTTCTAACAGTTGAGGAAAATGTAGGACCTCGGCAGAAAGATACTCGATAACAGCGCTCAAATAAACAGCTGCGGACTGAGAAATCCGTCTCGCATAGCGGCCTTTCCGCAGCAATCGATGAAATTTGGTTACGGGAAACAATAGCCCAGCACGAGCTGACTTGCTCATTTTCTTGGCTTTTCCACCGCCGCGTTTTCCAGCTGGAGGTCGGCCTCCTTTATTCTGCAATTGTTTTTTTCAATTAATTTAGTCCAATATCCACTCTATTTCTGACATGGAATGAGAGGACATGTACATATAAGCTCCACTAATCTGATGAGATGTAACTTCAGTGATAAGCGAAATGAAAGTAGAGCTTTTATCATACGAAACCTTCCCACCTTTCTCGTATTTGATGAAGATGATACGCTCGACTTATCTTCTTTTTTTGCAAGTAAGCCATCCAACACCGCCATAAAAAGTTCCTCTCTGTAACAAAGCATTTATCGAAAAAGGCATCTATTAAATTCAATAATATAGTTACTTATTGCTGTAATGAGGAAATGCATAAAATAATTAATGAGTGATGAGGAATAAAATACAAGCACAGAAATCACGACAGCACACTATAATGGGATTAACACAAACATTTTCACAGCACCGAATAAATAATGACGTAGCTGTGGTAAGATTCCATCTCTACTCAGCTCAGTAAATATAAAGCGCAGAAATTGAATATTTAAATATTTATTCAAAGCAAAAATGACATAATGAAATTGTTCAATTTAGGTACAACAATTTTGATTTCTATATAAGAAGAAAAAAACAGTACAGAATGACAGTAAGAGAGGAAGAGATAAAACGATGATAAATGCTGATGTTATGAAAACGAGAAGCGAGGAAGCCGCAGCAGCAATATCACTGCCACCACGATCGATTCCACGATTGCTCAGCTCTTCACATTTGCAGTAAAAATGTTTGCATGTGTTTTTTGGTCGCTGGATAAAAGAGGGAGGGAGAGAGAGGCATTTCGAGAGTCGAGAAATATCGATACAATAAATGAACTCCTATATTGCAGTGGTGAAGCTCAACAGGAAACGGTAACCGCGCGGGGTGATCAATGGCACTAGCCGAATGACACTAATCATTCATTGATTAGTAATTCCTACGTATCAGTAGTGATGAACGGTGTTTTGAATGAATTAAATGGGTTGATCATTCGGGAAAGGATATAGCGAATGAGTAGTCAGGTCCCTCTCCTTGATGTATCCGATCTGTACCCCAAATGTAGACAGATGAGGCATTCTGTGCTGTCCAGGCCTTCACTTAAAACAGTATTTTTGATATTAAAGGAATGCAGATAAAAGTTGTTCTCCAAAACCTGCTGTGAAATTTAGCACAACAATTTACATTTACATTTACATTCTCCTCTCTCTCTCTCTCTCTCTCTCTCTCTCTCTCTCTCTCTCTCTCTCTCTCTCTCTCTCTGTCACTCCCCAGAAATCTCTTCTAACGGTGACACATTAATATATAAATAATGTTTTATAAGAGTTGCGAAAAAAATTAACATTAAATTTGATTAATAAAGACACAAAGTGTTATATTGAATGCAACATTTTCAGCTAAAGACAGTAACTTGCAGAGGAATAATTTTCCATTTGTATTACTAAAATAAACTCCGTCCGATTGCCAAATTATTATTTGCAAAAGAGCGTTGGAATGAAGTTTACGTGCCTAAAACCGATAGGCACAACTATCTTAGATCAATGGGGAAGTATTTTCAGGCCAAAATGAAGGAAGCAAGCAAAAGTTGTGGGAAATGATATAGCAAGAACGATAGGATCGAAGATTGCTTACTGAGAGGAACAGAAGGTTGGATGAAGTAAAGAAGATTAGAATTTAAATAATTCGTTCCACTGCGGGAAAACGTGGAAAATGTTAACTTAAGAAAGAGAAAGAGGAAACAAAAGCAATGGATCAGCAGTAGACGGCAATTATAGTGATTTTGAAAACTGTTAGGAAAGTACGATAATTTTAGGATTCAAAAGAATGAATTCACTAATGTCAATAAAAATTCCTTATTTCAGTACAAATGTGATCCTTCTTAGAGCCAAACTAATAAGGCCTTATTAACTGGAATAGCTTCTTTTTTTCATCCATCCTTTTTATTCTTCTTTCTCCTCGGCCTGAAAGGTTCCTCATGTGGAAAATCAAGATTCTGTAACAGATTTAGCCCAAATTACAGAAATTTCAGAAGTACGCTCCAAAACACAAAATTTCTGATAAAAATGACTCTTATAATTGAATTAGTTTTATGAGTGGTCTTGTTGCCGATTAAGCTGAAGGTTCTATTTCAAGTCATTTTAGAAAAAAAAAGAAATTTTCAGTTGTAGTGATTAAGCAGGCAAAGTTGTTGATAACCACTTATTCAAACTTTTCATTTCTTTTCTTTGTCCTCTCGCTAATCAATCTTGCGGCAGCACATTTAAAATATGAATTAACTTCATATGGTTTGATTTAAACATTCATCTGTCGTAATACAACGCAACAAAAATCCTCTCTTAATTTTTTAATCAGATAATTATATGACATGCAAGTGATTTCAAATCACTCATTTTCGATTTTCCCATCATAAGATTTGTTCAAGACTATTTCGGCAGTTGTCTTCTTCCACACTTTCTATTTAATGTAAGCAGAACTCAATAAAAAAGTCTGCTGTTCATCCCACACTGTATTTTATCAAAATATATTTTGAATCTAGTTTCATCCAACTTTCAGTAACATAAAACTTACTAATTAGAAGCAACTTACCTAGTTATTTAGTAAATATCTACGCTCGTATTCAACTTTTCTTTCTACTGCACAAGTAGTATTACAGCAAGAACAGTTTGCTTCTTCTATTACTCTTCTTGAAAAAACACTAAGCTAGCTTAACAGCCAGAATATAACACTTCAGTATTTACCTTATCTTCAGAGAGTAATTCCCACTGATAAGAAGCAATGCTGTATTTAATTTTTAAAACATTTTAAATAAGAACAATAATTTGGTATAGGTCTTGCTGTTCTTAATCATCATATTTCAAGAGATCACCAGATCGATATCACTGCCCAGTATTACTTAAGAATAATTGCATACAAAGCAGAACTACTCCAAATTTAAGTTCTAAGCACAATTCACAAAATGTTTATCAAAAATTGATTCCGTGAAATAAAAGAAATTTTGTTTTAGCCTCCATTAGTAATTAACAATTAGATTATTTTAGCCAACTGGAAATATAGTCTAATTTAATTAAATTAAAGGGAAAATTTCTTGTTGCACTCAAGTATGGTAAGAATGAAGTTGAAGTCAATGTTGGAAGTGCTTGACGATGGGATAGATAAACATTGTTAGTTCAATGCTACCGATCAGACATGTCAATGACGGAGATTTATGTGTTATTTGAGCCGATAAGCAATCTACCCTAATTACCAGTGACATAATCTGAAGATGAAGTTCTCGGCCCACTACAGTGACATAACGTAGGAAGGGAAAGAGAGAGAAAGGAAGGATGACTGGTATTTCCTCTCTTTCTTCCTTTCTCTTTTCTTTATTGAAATGAACTGAACTGAAACAGTTCAGTTCTTCTCTACCTTTTAAATCATCGCTCCTGTAAAAGTCGATATTTCAGTTGAAGAAGTGCGAAATTACAAAAAGACCATAGGTAAGAGGTGAGAAGGCATTCCAGTAGCCTGTCTGTTGTCCTACTTACCCGTAACCGTCAATTCTGTTGACAGCTTCGCTATTTGCACTGCCATCACACTCCGTAGTACTACTACTATTCGCCTCTACCCAAATGTTCCGCTGAAGTGTTTTTTGTCTTTGATCGATTCAAATCCTTTCCTGCAAGTTACTGTTAAGACATGCAGAACATTGCATCTATTCGACGGATTCTGTTAATCTGACAATCATAACGAGGAACGAAGTTTATGATAAAATCTGAAGCTGTGATGATAGCCAAGAATCACTGAGCAAGAAATCTCAGACATAAAGGACTATTACTGATAATAATTGAGAAACTCTCTGAGCAGATGCAAAAGTGGAGGCGCAAACGATTGTGTGATCGGTTTCATCGGTAAGCCTTAAAACACGCCTGATTTGATATAAATGTCTGGTAGCATAATAATTCCGGATAATTTTCAACTATCTAACAGTGTTATTTCCAGTGTATAGCTCGCCGAAACAGTTCTTGAAAATATGCAACAGAAGGATCGACATCTGATCGAATCATCTCTGATTGCCTTGCCTGGTTAACCTGAAACTTTTGCATTTTATAGCGCGAGAAATTCAGTTGAAAAATTTTGATTCCAAAAAAAAAAGTCAAGTTGTGTGTTGCTTCTGCTAGTCGTTATTTCCTCAGCATCTAATTTAATGTTTTGCAGGATGTCGTGATCGTTCAGGATCACCGCTACTGTTTGTAAATTTTACAGATAATAACAACAAACAGCTTGGTATTGCTTCTACACATTCTTTTTTACCGCTCCTTTTATTACCTTTCCGCCGCTCATACAATTTCTTTTATATCACTTAGAAATAATTATTCCACAATTTACAAGTGAAAAATCACTGGCTTGGTCATTTTCCTGTTGCAATAAGTTAATTCCTTTCGTAACTTTACGAGACCTAAGTTTGAAATGATAAAGAATTTTGTTTCATTTATAAAACTGACTTCCATAATTTTCTGATTATAACTATTTACAAGAAACGTGACTTGCTACCGAAGCCAGTGAGTTTACTAATTCTAACTCATGCACTGTTCTTAATTTTTATTCAGTTATCTTGAATATTTGGTGGAATTCAGGCACGGAAGCAGTCACTCCGAGTTATGAGGAATTTGTATCAGTTATTAGTTACCTGTCCCAAATACCTGATGAGAATGTTCTCAAACTGGGATTTACAGTTGTTATTGATGGGCGCAAAGCAACTGTAAGGCATGTACGTGGCGTATTACGAGCATGTCAGGTTTGTCAACTTGTTCATCTTTCTTGATCGTTATAATAAAATTGAATTAAATTTGAACCGAGTTTAAATTGTGGTACAAATGTACTGCAAATGAACAAAATGACAGTTGTTATTGATCGGCACAAAGCAACTTTAAGGCATATAATCCTTTGTAGCAAGCATTATATGGTCAAATTCGATTTGTGCTTGTAATTCAGCCGGAGAAATTCCTAGACCAACAAAAGCTTAACTTTGAGCTTATCAAAGAAGCTTATCAATTCAAGGTAGGCGTTGGTTTCAAAGTGAATGAGTCACCACCAAATCATTATTTCAAATAATATTCGCTTAAAGAATATTTTCAAAAAAAACCTTGGGTATGAGATTAGAAATTCTCCTATTAAGTTTGAACAACGAGACTTGAACTGAACTGAAACTGAAACTTGACACTCAATGAAAGATAGATTGTTTTTTTGACATTTTAAGTATTTAAATTTATTCTAGTGCACTCTAATCTCCCTACATAAGATATCACGCTTCATAGACGTTGCGCAACTACCAGATACGCTCGGTGGCACTTTGAAGTACGATCCGTATTCATGGACTATACTTAGACAGGTTCTTTTTTGTTAACAATTATGCTGAGTAATATAACTTTTTCTTAGTTTCGATATTCTTCTTTTCTCACATGAAATGTGTTCAAGAAGTTTGAGAATTGTGTGAAGAGAGCGAAAAGTTGGGTGGAAAATAGCAAAAGGCATTATAATATGATGTCAAAGCAGCCCGATGAGAAACCTTTCGTAGAGGATGATTTCAGTTTAAATGAACTTCTCAAAACAGGTAAACATTTTCGCTTGGGTAGTTTTTGAGAGAGGTTCTTCTTTTCCTTCTTTTTTTGCAGTAGAAATATGAACAACTTTTAGCTATTAGATCTAATCCAGTGAGTGGGGAAGAAAGAAGAAACTTTATCATAATTCTAAGCTCTAATTGAAATTTTAATTATCAGACATTAAGAAACATCCCATACAATTACTCATTTAGGAGACGATTTACTTAGTGAATTAACAAAAGTAAGAGAAGCGCTGAAAAACAACGATTGGGAAAATGCTTCGCAATGTGTCGCTTTGCTGATGAAACAAATTAAGGTGTGTTAAATTTCATTTATTGAATAAAAGTAAATGTTGCGTTTGGAAGATTACTTACTGAAAACATTTTTTCTCTTTATTTTTTTTCACTTTCCAACCAGTAATGTTCGAAGTTGACTTTTTTTTGCAGAATGAACCTTCCATTGTTCTTCATTTTCTACCTTAGTTTAATTTAATTAGCGATTCCAGCCTGTTACTTTCTAATCAATATTGAATTAGCATTTGACAAAAACTGATATAACTCGAGGACTGTAGTTTCATAAGCCAGTGATATTGGAAAGATTTTTTCGCATCAGTAAGGTTAGTTTTTTAGGATTTCAAAGAGAAGCCAGCAGCAGTGGCAGATATGGAGGAGAAATATACGTTGTTAATGTGGCTGGAAGATTATAATGAAGGAATGCACAGTTTAATGAATTGGATTCTGGGCGCTGGTGAGAGATGGCTTTTGACCTTACATGAAATCGGTGAATCATACGACGACGCTAAGCAATTACTGAAAGAACACAATCAATTGGAAAGCAAGTCGATAGTTCGTTCAGTATTCTTGTTTCTAGAAATGTTGAATACAGAAAGTGTCTTCTTTGCATTTTCCTTTTTCTAGCAAATAATTTTAACAGTGCCACGAGTGACCTTTGATATAAATTGATTGACTAGCGGTTTAAACGATTTATAAATTTTGTTAGGATGTAGAAGAACAGTCACGTGAGTTAATAGCAATAGGATATGAACTACAACATGAATTTCCAACATATGCAGCGACATTACAACAAAGCATTGACAAAATGCAGCAGTTGGTTCATGCATTCTGCACACGTGTCACACGTCAAAAAGAAGTCCTTCTGCGCTCAGCTAACTTTTATCGCATGCTAACCGATGTATGACTTTCATTCTTTGAGGCTTCCTCGATTAATTGTTCAGTTAGAATCGAACTGCTATTGAGTCTTATGTTTTGATTTTGATGCACAGGTAAGATGCATTTTGCATTAGAGGAAAAGCCTGAAAATTTGAATGAAACAAAATACTGCAAGGAAAACAAAGAAACGAGTGACGGTTGGGATTTTCAGTTCTCACGAAAAACAAACTTGCTGTTAGAAGTATTGTGCACAAGTGTGAAAGCAAACGATATCGCAAGTGCTGAGAAAGATCGAACTGAAATGGAAGCTAAAGTAGATGAAATGGGTATTTTATTTTCAGTTTCATTATCAGCATTAAATATTCAAATATATGATTTCTTTTTCATCGTAACAGCAGAACTTCAATTCTCGTAATTTTGCAATTTAAATATTAGAATTTATAATTCTTCTTTAAGAAAAAACCTACCAATGTTTGATTACTAGTGGTATATTGTTCATTGATGACCTTTCCATTGATGAATCCAATTTAATGGGCAGATCGATCACACATGATTATTCATTGGGTATTGTGCAGATCAGGTTGTATTATCAAAATTTATCTTTATTCCAGTAACTTTGCAATATTCTTTTCAACATGCGCTCATTGATAGCTATTTGAATTCATCGAATAAATTGCAGAGAAATATTGGAAGAATCACGTGGTCGGAGACAACGTTGTCAGAACTTAGCAAATGTTCGAAGATTAAAAATTCATCAGATTTTGCAGCTTTACACATGTGAGGAAGATGGACAGCAGGTTATCATAACCTTATCATGTTGCATTTTTCTCAGTGAACTACAATGAAAGGTCATAGAACATTTCATTTATTTTAAGTGAATTTTGATATCGAAAAATTGCAATTTTATTATGGATTGGAATGTTCTCTGAAAATTTGAAATGTGTTGCAGACAGTCCGTTGGATTGAAGAACTTTACGAAACATTAATAAATGGATATAATAAGATACCGCATGACTTTGAACAATTACATCTCATGCAAGAAAATAGATTGAAACTTGAAGAAACCGCACAAGTCAGTAACTTTTCTGTTAGCAAGTAGAAATTGATTATTTCTATTGATTAGAAGTTCAGTTGGGATCAGTGTTGCTAAAGATTTGCTGGATGATTTGGTAAGAATGTTCATTTAAGAATTTTTTAATTTCATTTCTTAGTGTTTCTGCCTAATTTTAATTAAAGATTAAATTGTGAACTTATTTTGCAGAGTACATATGAATATGGTAAGCAGTTATGTCAAGTGATGCTCGTATTAAGGAGATCGTTAAGAATGGACGTACAACCTGGATTGAAACTGAACCGAAGATTAGAGTTAATCTGGAGGAAGTTTTGTCATGCCTTGAACGAAGAAGAAACGGAAATTAGCATCATTGCTGCTTTTCATTCAACTGTTCGGAAGGTAATTCATTTTACAATCTTCAAAGAATTTCTCTCTTTAACGTATGGAAATAAATATATTTTAATATAAGAATTTCTCTCTTTAATGTATGTATGGAAATATTTTGATCTCTGATGATCGACAGATAAATGAACATCTTGATGAGTTATCGCTTCGACTCGATGTTGAATGTCTAGAAAGGTGTTGGGAAGAAACATCACTTGCTGATGAAAAGAGGAGTATCACAAATGACATCCATGAACTGAAGCGGGTCGCTGATATTCTAGTTCAAAAGACAAGCAACAAAATATCCGGGTAATATTTGGGCCTTCTTTTCAGTCCTTTATGGTAGCAGTAGTCGTAATGGGCATAATCAGTTTTATGATTTTCAATAATTAGATTGTTTGCAAATTAATCTACGAGCTTTCTTTAGAACAATAAGCTACTAACAACATAGAAGTTAAGATTCTGATTCTGAAAAACAAAAAAAAAGAAATGGGAATCAATTAAATGGTGGAGTATTTTAGAAACAGAAATCGTTCAGACACTTCTTGGATTCGAGCTGTAGACGAGATCCAACAAAAGTTTGACCAAGTGGAACAAAAACAAGTAAAACTGGAGAGAATATGTGAACATAAAGAATGTCACAGTATGAAATTATTTGCGGGATTTAAAGCACAATTGATGAATGATACAGGCAACGGAAATGCACGATGTAGTTAATTAGACTATAAAACTATACCGATATTTTTTAATAGGAATTGGAATTTGATTAGAACGATTGCTTTTGAAGTTTCTAATGCACAGTTTTGGGAGTGACTGTGATATGGCTTTATTGAGTGATTGGGTTAGTTGATAATTTTCTTTCCGTATTTTGAAAGTGCCAAAAGCTTCTTGATATTCCGAAACAAACCATAGCACAATCCATGTATTTGCTTGCTAATGTAATTTTGGTGAAAATTTGAAAATAACATAAATTTTTAGTTTCACTTAACTTTTCTCAACGAAAGTTATTATATTTATTTCGCCTGAAATTGCTCGTTTCTATAATAAACTGTGATGCATCTTTCAGTTAATAATTATTCTGAGCAAAAGAAATGTTTGTTGAAAGATTTTAGATAAATCGAAATCAAGTGGTACTGTAAGCAACTGATTTATATAATCGATTATAAAAATGTATGGATTAGGATGCTATCTCTGCAAATGATTTTGAGGTATTGCGTATGTGCAATATCAACGACTTAAATATGGAATATTTTGCTATTTTCAGTTTAAAACGTTAAACTGAAAATTGATCTCTTCTTGTCAAAGAGCTTTAGTAAATCAATCTAATTAAGGAAGGCAAGAGATTGTGTGCACTGGTCATTGGTCATATTTTTTCCTTTTCCTTATTATTTCATACTTTATAGCAAACTGCGTACAGTTAGCACTTAAGTGAACTTTGAGGAGGAGTGTTCATCTTGAATTGATATCATCAAACAAGCACACTGTCATTTTTTCCTAAATAGGAAAAATAATGGGATTAAATCGATCTTTTTAACGAATCTTGGCTTTTTCGAATGTGCTGTTATAATGAAGTACGAATAGCACTGTTGCAGGTTTGCGTATGTGCAAAAGCAACAATGAGATAAATAGAACTAAGTGTACTTGAGTTAATTGGAGATAGGAATTAAATTAGTAAAGTAAACTAAAGCAAATAAAATTTATGCTTTATGGAAATTACCACATTTTGTACATTAATGGTGTCATTGCATAGTTCTATCAAACTGATACGACAGATTTTAAGGTTTCTACGCGAAATTGTACAAAATGAGGTGGTAAGTTCTGTTTGCAAGCTGCGATCTCACTGTTTAATTGCAACATTCATTTATGCAATGAAGCAATTTGACTTAAAATATTCCACCTGAGCGCCTATTGTTTTATTAGATGTGTACTTGTGCCAATAAAATTAATTCCAATCTCAACGAGTATCTTGGATTATTGGAATGAATTAATTTTCCCATTTTGTTTCTCCTTGATAGTTAATGGAAAAGAGATTATTGGAATTATGGAATGGTTTGATTTGTTTATGAATGAGAAGACCTACTTCCCTCAGCTGGGTGTTAGGAGCTTTTAAACACCTATATGATATGAGAACAAGTTTTGCTGTAATCTTAAAATTCTAGCTAATTCATGGCAAAATTAGAAATGGTAGTGCTGTCAAGAAGTAATCACATATCAGAAACTGTTAGCAGGTCGAGCTTATCTTCTTTTCCTTCCTAAATAAATCTATTTGAACTTTGTCTTCAGATCCGAAACATCAGTTTCCACTAACCGCAGTTTATTAGCTTATCATTTCTATCTGAAATGCGACAGATCTTTTGACTTGCTTAATTTTTCACACTAGCACTAATATATATGATCTGGGTCATTAGTTCTTGACGTGAGCAGCCACAATTCTGTTTTTCACAACAGCTGTCGACCAGCCGGACAATAAAATAATGAAAACTAAATGAGGTGGTATGGTGTTGTACTAAAAAATCAAAAATTCGATTATTGTTTTCGGTGAAGGATCATCTCGACAAAGTTACTGTAGTTATTTGCATCAGTATGGATAAAATCTCCTCCCAAAAAAATGATAATTAGCTGGTCGTTTTTAAAATTTTCATTCATTTTAATTAAGTAAAATGAAATTCTATTCTAATTATTATTTTTAAAATTTCAGCTATCTTTAATTTGAAAATATCGATGATTACTGAGTTGCATTTCAATATGATCCAATACGTTCAAATTATTATTCCGTCCAGATCTACGCAATTATAAACATTCATAATTTGCAATTTGTTTAAAAACTGAAGTTAAATATTTATGGTTACTACATTCTTTAATGAGCACAGTTATAAGCACCTGCATATTGTTGTCCGTGGTATAATTATCCTTCTATTGAAATTATTTATTAATTATTTGCTTCTAAAAATTTATTTCAACCTCTAAGTTTCCAAAATTCTCCACAAAAGGCAAAAAAAATATCTCTTCAAAACCATTTTTATCAGAAAGAAGATCGACAATTACTAATTACTGCTTGTTCTCCTCTCTTCTCTCTTTGCACACTCTGCAAAAAGAGTACGGAGATCGGTTCAGATAAAAAAACCCTGTTTTATCAGGCGTAAAGTCTATTTCACGTTATTAGTTTTTCAGAATTTAAAGTTTCATTTGAGCTGAAAATTTATTTCTTATATTAACTGCGATAATTTAACGCATAACTAGTTGGTGGTTTAAACGGAAATAGCATTTGAAAATATTTTCAGCGATAATGTCAAATTATTTTTAAGCATTGCGCAATAGGTGACTTGAATTAGGTTTTTTCTTTCTTCCCGTGCTTCTTGTTGCAGCACTGACGGGCATACGTTGAAATTCTTCTGCTACATTTTAATTGCATATGTAAGTATGCATTTAGAATTTAACTCAACCGCAGTGTAACCACCAACAAAATGTCACCTGTTTGCATTTAATTAATTTTCCGTTAATGACTAATACTATTAAATAAGGCGCTATAATTTCAAATGACATAATATCATAAATTTATTATTTATATATCCTGCAATGGCATGTGGAAATTTTTCGTTTCATACGCAAATGTGAATTGAAAATATGGGAGAACAACATAGCATAAGCGGATAAATTCTACGACAAATTTCGCTCTACTCTGATAAATAATGCATGATCTGTACATTCAGTGTTACGCTGATTTGTGATTCCAACCTCTTTCTCAGGCCTATTTATTTCTCGAATTAAAAATCATTGTCCTTGGGAGAGTAACTACTAATTTCATTTCTCGTTCATTGTGAAAAATGCTAAAAATCTTTCCTGTCATATCGCGCTTTTTAAAGTTGTAGTATAAGTTTAAATAAAATTTCGCATTCCTTTTCAATAAAGTAAAACTCATTGATGCAAGGAGAATGTAATTGAAATGTATATCTTTACCAATTCTCTAATCACTTTGCATTTTTTTTCCAATTTTCTGATGTAATTTCCAATACTTCCAATTTTCTATTGATGGCAGTCGTTGAATTGATAACAAACATTTAGAATTAAAAATGGAAATAGCTGATTGAATGAATAGTGGAAATCAATTCCGGAATTTTGTTGGGAAGGAGGTTTGTTAAAATATATTCCATAAACTTATCACTTTTGTGACTGATAGGAATTTGGTCGAACTGAAAGGATTTACACAAAATTAATATGGTACAGTCGTTGTTGTACTATCGAATGATTCGTGAGTTTTATTAAAATTCTAAAAGTTCAATGTTGGAAGTTGGCAAACTTGTTCTAATTTCTCGTACGTCAAATTAGGTTTTGGCAATTCTTGTCCATACAAATTCCAAATGTGAAGTGTGCAATCCCAAAGGAATCTTATTGTTTTTTCAACTATTTGTCAGAAAACGCTGGATAAAACTTAGAGCACATTTGCATTCATATTAAGGACTAGGCATTTCCTAACTTTCGCATCAGTTTGAGGCGTTCGCAGCTAAATTCCTTTCAAACGTTGGAGAATGATTATTAAATATTTGGAATCTTATTCCTTACATCTTAAATTATAGCCAAAAGTGGACAGTTAATAGCTTAGTTTTTCTTAATAATCCTTTATCCTTCCAAGATAAGCAGCAAAATCTCTCAGGCCATTTCAATAACAGTGATAAGAGATAATCAAAAGTCAACTGACCTATTTTCGTTTAAAATGTATAAGCAACTAAAATTTATTACATAATTGTATATTTTAATGATTAGAATTTTGGGTTACTTATCTACTGCTATAATAACCTTAATTTGGATTACTTTTATTTCGGTAAACGTAACAACATGTCAGGCGTAGCTGCTATCCATTAATCATCCCAATCGCAAGAGATTAGTTGTGGTGAAATTCAATTTTTCCTTATTATTTCAAATTTCGTTTTCTCAATTTTTAGTAATTCTCAAATTTTATTGATAAAGTTCGAGAACTTACAAGAAACCACTATTCACTTTCAGTTTACTAAGCAATTTTGAAGTTTTGTTATTGACTATTGTCATTACTATCAGTTGTCAAATCTCTCCGAGCGTTAAAAATTTCTCCAAATCAATTCGATTTTCGTGAGCAAAATGAATCAAATATTATAATGTTTGACTTTTCAGGTCCTTCATCCGGTACATCAGCATAAGTGGTATGCATTTCCGAAATAAATTTCAAATCTATTAGTAATAATAACAATGATAATTTCATTCGTTTCTGTGGGTATGATGTATTTCAAGAAATATTCTCAAAGAAAAATGCTATTATAAATAAATAATTTTCTGATACATTAAATATTCTGTTCAAGAGAGCTTCCAAGCATAAGCTTTCTTCATATCGGATTTCAACGAAATTTAAAGATCCAAAAAAGATAAAAACAGAAAGCAAAGAAAACCTTTGTATCCATTATCAATATTAACAACATAATTCAATAATAAAATAGGAATATCGGTGATAATTTCCTGCCTAATCAATCCATCATCCTTTTACATAATATTTATGATGATGGATGCTAGCTCGGACGAAAAAGTGAGTGTGTGCTGAGAATTGATTTCACCGAAACGAAATTAATTATTTCTCGATATTTTTGGGAGAGGAGAATAGGAGGAAGTATAAGAGCATTATTGAAAAACAACGTCATTATTCAAAGGTAACATCGAAGAGGTGTAGTTTACTGGATTTCCATCTCTTCTCAACCACCCACAATTCATCTAAACCTCAAATATAAATTTTTAATTCAGTATTAACTTAAAATGAAGCATCATTCATCATTAATCATTCAAAAATACTGCAGTGATGTTTGTTTTTTATAAAAGCACATTGTGGACGTTAAAGTTATGAGCAGACTCACCTGCCTAAAATTCAATATTTTTCCACTTTACACGAAAATGACTTGGCAGGAGAATATTTTCTTGCAAAGTTATAAGGATGGAGAATTTAACTGCTGAATTTGTACGGTGTTGTCAATTGCCGTTCAAATCAGAATCTACAAATTTAATGCCAAAATTTAGACTTTAAGAACAAATCGTTTCATCAGCCAGTACTGTGAAGTGCTTGTGCATTCGCTTGCAACTTGAGCCATAATTCCAACAAATATTTTTTGCTCACTTCGTAATTTCTCAACTCTCTAATGTGAAATAAAATCAGCCCAGTTGCCCCAAATGGTTTCGCGTTCCTAATTAATTGAAAATGCAAACGATATGCTTTGTTTGTTTGTTTGTTGGTAATAAATTAAATGAAATGATTTTGAGATTGTGTGAATGCTTCAATTGTTAAGCACTTGGTCTATCTCTCTTGCACGTTACGTTACTTTGTAGGTGTGATACGACGCCAGGCATCCAGAGCTAATGGAATACTGGCTGATAATGAGATCTGTTCCTCATGGGACTCGTAAAATAAATTTATTTGCCAGTTAGGTTCCGCATTACTACAATATTAGGGTTTTTAGATCCGATTACCATGGTGTTAACTTTGGTGTATTCGCGTAGTGTACCATCCATCAGCTGTGCGATACAACAAAAAATTGAAAACCATTTTCTCTTTTTCAGCATATTTGGTGTTTATATTTGTTGGTTAAAAGATCTCGTGTTGGGAAAGGAAATGCTTCACTGCTGGATCACTTCAATATTCTTCATTCTTGGTTTCATCAGTGTCACTGCGAATTGCAATTTACAGTCCGATCGATTCGATAGGCAAGACAGAGACTATCGACCATTGCAGGTTATTTCTTTCTCTCTATTTTTTCTTCCTGAACTGAATTGAATGCAATTATCATTTTAAAAATGCAATCTAAGTTTGCCATCCTTTTGGCACTTTAAAATGTTTCAGAAAGTATTTTGTTTATGGATTTGTCCATGCTGAAAAAAATGAAAAAAAAAAGGATAACAGATCTCGTTCTGTTTGATTTATATGAAAACGTAACGAACTTCTTCAGTTTAACTTTGGTCAAATTTGTGATCTTATTTTCTCCACGTACAAATGGGTTTTCTTCAATTCAAAAAATAGTTAATGGCATAAATTCCTTGGACTACCAAAATCTGAAACATTGTGAATTTTTATAGAAATTCTCACTCACAAAATTTCATCTTTCAAAACACTTCTAGTTGCCTATAAATAAATTCTCACACACTTAACTAATAACTAAAATTGTGTATAACACAAACGACGACTGTGCGATTTATACCGGAAAACCATCCTTCAGATTCGGCCAGTAAGTCTCAGATTAGAATTTCAAGTTGAATTTCGCGTCCTTTTTAATAATTACAAAAGAAGTGGGGAAAACTGGAAGAGATGGCTCTAAAGAGAGTTGTAAAAGATAGGAAAAACACATTGAAAAACAGAAGTTTGGCACGGAAACAAGGAGTTTTGAAATAATTTTGAAAAAGAGAAGGGGTTCAGTGATATTAAACATCATTATAACATTATTACCACATTGTAGTTTGTATTGCCCTAGCGCATTTACTATCATTACGTGAATGCACGGAAGATGGCAAAAAGGTATCATCAATGACATTTATTGTCAAATTGACCTGTTTCTTTCACTAAAAATTGACTATGAGCAGAACAAAATGGCATACAAATTCCAACACCTCTGAAGAGTTACCACCTAGACTGTACTCTCATTAACTCGTCTAGGCAAGCACTTAATTTGCGAATTTATCTTATTTTCAGCAGCCAATGTTAGCTGACAGTAATTTCAATCACAGATAAAGCTGTGTTATTTCTTTCCCTTGAAAGCAATTATCATATCCAAATAGATTGATAGAGCGAATAATTCGATGAAAATTTTTTATAAATACTTTTTCACCAATAAACAATAAACATTTAGGGTGTGAACTTAATTATGTTGTACGAATTGCTATACTAAATTTAAATGGTGTCACTTCATAATAATCATTAATGAACAATGATAGGCTTGGCTGTAAATGCTATTCTGTGGGATTGGACAAATCAGTATTCTATGAAATTGGTTAAAGTAATATACTAAATTTAATTTGACATTAAAACGAGATGAACAGTATTTCTTCGACAAAATTGAACTTAACAAAATATAACTTTTGCTCAAAGAGGATGAACTAATTTTTTGAATTTACGGGAGAAGTGACAATAGAATAAATCCATATATACAAGTTTTGCAGTTCGGTAAGCGAGATGGCTATCGACCATTACAGTTTGGTAAAAAAAGCTTTCGGCCGCTTCAATTCGGAAAAAGAGATATGGATGAAGCACCAGATTACTTGTACTGATATTTAATTCTCATGGCAAGCTCAAGCACGATCGAACGGAATTGCAAGTATCAAAGTTTCGGGCTTTAGTTTCCTGACAGTTATGTGATATGAGATTAATTACATATAATAAACCATGTACTACACTGTGCTATTCTATTGCGTTTATCAGCGCCCTCCAAAGTCCATCGGGCGTTAGAATAACACAGTATCCTTTTCTTTTTTAAATGAAAATGATGGAGTATGTAGAATTACTTAAACCGTAAATTAAAACTTCACTAATCCTCCATGTTCCAATCGTATCTTCTTTTCCAACCTTTCAATTACGTTACGATCAAATATCGTTTTTATTCCTCAGAAAATAAAACATGATGTTTTGCTTGTTGCTTTCAATTCTTCACTGTAACAAAACACAACCTTACACAATATCATAATTCATGATTGATTCAATCATATCTTATGTTGTTTTGGAAACTGTAAAATTACTTGCAACCAAGGCAAGATTAGACAAAGCAAAATTGAATTATTTCAATTATAAACTATTCCAGTGAAAATGGTATTATACAGCATCACTGATGATGGAAATGAAGTAGGATGTTTTTTATCTAAAAATCGCTGGGACTTCTACACATCTTTACGCACAAATATTTTTTCGACCATACCGGACATTGAGAAAATTACTTTAAATAATGGATCAAATCACTCTAAGTATTTAATATGCTGTCGTGAGAAGTGAAAGTTCTCGAGAAGGCTCGTGCTATCCAAGTTGATCCAATTCATCTGCCGATAGTTGAGGAAAATAGAAACACGACGGGATCTATACTTTTATATGCCTATGTTTTACTTGTTTATAATTCTCCATCTCCATTCGGGATACTTTAGATCAGTGTTTCATTACTGGAATCTATAGTTCTTTATAACTCTAAAATAATGCATCGGAATTAAGCATAATAAAACTGTGATAGAACCTTTATCACACTAGACTAATATGTTGATTGTATATGACGGTGATATCATGATGACACAAACATTTGCATGTCGCGACGAGAACGTCTTTGGACGCGTTAAACGTGCGGTCTTTGTTGGCATGTAAAGATGTGTGGCGGGATGGCAGGGAGCTGCGTGATTTTGACCATGGTGTTCATTGGTACTCGAGTTTTGTACAGTCCTTTTTTCTGGCTCTTTGCTTTAGAGCGATTTATAGGGTTAAGGCAATTTATAATAAAGCTGTGGAAAAGATAAGCAAATGAACGATTGACTTAATTATTGGATGTCTGTTCGACTAACCCGTAGTGGTGGTAACCAGTAACCTTCAATGCATTTATAATTACTTATGTATAGCGCTCGCTTTTGTGTGATGGATAATTTATTTGTCTCTAACAAAGTATATGTTTACGTCTTTTTTGCAGAATAATTGGTCCCTACTGTAGTAGAAGGTGCACGATCGGCCGAGTGAGAACGGTTACTAACGAATGGCAGGTTTGAATTCGAATCCATTCGCGGATCCATTTGCGGTATGTTGACAAGACTTCAAATTTGGAGGCTCGTCAAAAATTTGATTGATTTATTTTTATACAATTTCAGATACCTGCTTAGTAGAAACTTCGGGCGTGGTACTTAGTTCATCGTTTCTTTTTTTGTGAGAAGCACAAATAGAAATTTAACAGTACATTTTATGTAATGTTTTAATGCACTTCGTTCTTCTGAATTCATATCACAGTCAAGTAGTGGGTTTTATTTAAAGATTAAAGTTTTGTTGCTTGTAACGGTTTAAAGTTTTCATTTTTGATACTGTTAAATTACTGTTAAATCATTTTATAACAAGGTTACCAAAAAGTATCTGCTTAGGATCCGAGTGTGCAGCAAGTTGTTGGCCAGGGTACGACAGATCCCAACGAAGATTTCAATCCATTTGCTCGAAATGCTCAGTCTCTTCCTTCGAGACCTGCCACACAGGTAAACAAAACATTTATTTTTTACTCAAAAATGTGTTCATCTTGTTTTCAACTTCAAATTTCAGCACTATTACTTTGTAATAAATGCTGCTTAATCTTTAAAAAGTGTATCTGATTGTGGTATGATGTTCACAGATTAAAACGATTGAGTGAAACTAATGGGGTTTAAATAAAATGCTGCTGTAGAATCAAGCAGATTGTGCAAACTATTTTGATCATTTGCGCAGGCGGTGTTTAACTGAGTCGAAGTAACTAAATGACGACTGGGAATTTTTAGTGAGAGATGTTATTTTTCATTCTGTAATTTTTTCGAAGAGATGGGTGCAATGTATTAAATCTATGCAATGCATTAAATAGATTGAAAGCGAACTTGTTGTAACTACAAGCTTAAAACTGTTTATCATGGTGTATAACGTTATCATCCTTGCTGCGGTCTTTTGTGTTTGTTAATAATTACAAGCAGCTTCCAGAGCGACACTTTGGAAAAGATTTTTAACCGGTCATATTTTGTCTCTGTTTCTTCAGTTTACTGTAGAAAAATTTTCATAGTTCCTAGTCAGTTTAAATTCCTGGACACCTTGGTACGATTTGAATAAAATGCTCTCAAATTGTATTTAATTCAGATCTTTTCTTAGCGCATGTGTTATTGATTAATCGATGGTTTGTGTACTAGTCCTATTATATGTCCATCTTTCTTTGCCTCGTTTTCATGCCTTCTTTATCCGTGAAATTTTCTTAACACTGCTTCTTTTTCCAGCAAGATTCTTTTATTACCCTGCTTGTCTTTTTATTTAAAAATATATTGACACAACGTTACCAGTGCGGAGCACTTTATGAAGTTTGTGAGAAGATATTATTGCTTACACCAAATATTTTCCAGAAATTTCTATTTGCATATAGAACTTTGAAGCACAGCGAATCTGTCGATATTAACAAACGTTTATGTAACGCTTACTGTATGCAAAACAAAATCCCAAAAGTGCAGTAACCTCAAGGGGATAAAGGCAGTATATAACATTTTTCAGATACGTAATACGTAGTTTGTTGCCATAAACATAAAGTTGCCACAAACTTTCTATTCTTGTTCAACACCCAGCTTCATTATTTATTTGTATGCAAGTAAAAAGTCTTGATTTTTAGTTCTGGTTCGGGTCATAAATTGCTTAAACTTGATCTAGAGACTCAAGTAATAAAAAACTGCATTAAGACAATTGTTCTAAATATTACTCGTCAGTAAACAAAAAGTAATACTCTTTATGACCGTACTGGTACGTGTTTTGTGGATATGAAAAAATATAATCCGGTCTCATAATGGTGTGCTAGAGTCGCAGCAGAAAATGCGGGAAGAGATGAACAACAGATTTGCAAATAAGGTTAAAAACAATTGAATTTCAATTGCCGATTACATCAGGCTTCTGTTTCCAGTTTCTAGCTATTTCAGTGATGTTTTTGAGTTTCAGCCTGGAGCTGGAGCGACTCCTGCAAGAGTACCGGCACCGGTAATGAGCAATGATGAGCTGTTTCGACGTCAAGAGGAACTGGAACGAAAAGCACAGGAATTGCGTAGGAGAGAACAAGAATTAGAACGACAGCGGCGAACTGGTGCTTCCACAGGGAACACACGGCCTCACAATTGGCCACCACTTCCATCTTTTATTCCATTACAGCCGTGTTTTTACCAGGTTTTTTGAAGCGAATATTCAGGAAAATGTGCGGCGTCCCTTTTTCCCTGAATTGCGATGTTATTGCAGTTATATGACAAATAGAAAAGAATTTAAGTTCCCTGTGGCTTATCTCTTTAACAAATAATAATCTTTAAAAGTGAATGTTTTATAAAATTGTACTTAGGAACGCCCTCCCTTTAAAATTAAAGTGGAAAAGTGAGACCTACCTTTTATTTCATTTCAGGATATCGAGGTAGAGATTCCGGTACAGTTTCAACGCACGGTTACTTTAGTTTATTATGTTTTCTTGACTTATGTATTGGCCTTGGCAATTAACGTTATTGCCTCCTTTTTTTACGTTATTCTTGGTAATGGACCTGTTGGCATTTTCGTTCTTGCTATTATACAGGTGCTGTTGCTTTCCTCATGTTCGTTTCTGTTCTGGTTTCGTCCTGTTTACAAAGCATTCAGGTTTGTTATATTTTTTATTTCTGATCTATTACAGAAATTCAGCGTGAAATAATGAGGCAAATAAAAGTTCATTTTATACATGAATATTTCGTAGCAGAACTTCAAGATTGTATCTCGTTTCAGGAATGACAGCTCATTCAACTTCATGCTGTTTTTTTTCGTCCTTTTCTTTCATTTAATATTCACTCTGGTGCAAGCACTTGGCTTGTCGCAGTATGCTTGTGGTTGGATTAATGCTATTAATACATTCCAGTAAATTTTCGTATTTTGATTTCTCTTAGTATTCCGTTTCGATCCACAATGTCTCGTGGAACGAATTTTTTTTTCCACAAGCTGATATGAGAATCGCTATACCTGTTTATAATTCATGATATGACACGTATCTGCGAGACTAAAGATTGATTCAAATGCAGTTTATTGCTGGTAATATACGCATTGTTAGTGCTATACTTGGAAAAAAAATGAAGATATAATGTTCACTTTTCTTTTTGTTTTTTGATGTTGTCAAAATGATTCATTTCAGCTACAGCATTCTGGCATCCCTGATAATGATTATATCGGCGATTGCATTCACGGTTGCATTTGTCGGAATGGTGTTTGCATTATTGAGAGTTCATCGCTTCTATCATGGTGCTGGTTTCAGTTTGGACAAAGCACGCAAAGAATTCTCTGATGGTGTTATGGCCGATCGAAGTGTTCAACAGGTTATTGCTTTTATGTATTAAATGCCTTTTTTCGCAGGTACCGAAGAATTTAATTCAAGAGGTATCAGAATATTCATAACAGTTATGTTACGTAGACACGAAATCAGGAATGTTTTTTCATATTTTAATGCAAACGGACTAGTTTCTTCATGAATTTGAGCGGAACTCAATGATAATGATTAGATAATATTTTCTTGTCTTCTCTCAAATCCGTTTGAAATAATTTAACTGCAAGCATTATTAAATGATATAAAACTATATAGATTACGAATAATTAATTGTTGTTTAGACTGTATGAATGGTTCTTTTTCGGGAATCCGAAATTTTAATGACAAAAAGAGAAATGGGTAATAATTCTCTCTTAATTCTTGTTCAATTTAGGCTGTATCAGGAGCAGCTCGAGCAGCTGCATCCGCAGCTACTACACAGGCAATGAGTCACGCAATGCAAAGTGGACGATACTAATGCATATTTAATGTTTGTTCTATATTGTACTCCAATATATACCGTGTCGGCTCTTGAGACTGTTATTAGCAGTCTTCTATTTTATGAAATAATGTTAATGGAATTATAATCGTTCAAGGTTGGAAGAATATGATTTTAAAGTTGTACGTTGTAAAATATTATTTTTACTAAAATATTATTGTTATATTGAAGATATAACAAAAACAATGTGCTCGTACTATAAAAATATTCTGCTTCACACCTTGTAACTTTACATTGTTGAGAGTCAACCACTAGAGATCCTGAGACTTTCATTGCTAACTCATCTTTTTTGATCGACTAGATTATGAGCTTATTTTATTTGATTCGCTTTCCATCTTTTTGAATTTAATGGTTTTGCACAAAAATCTGACCGATTCTACTAATGAGTAAGGGAACAGTTAACGCCCATTGCTGGCAGGTTGGAGGAAATATTGCAACAAATAAACTGATCAAAGTAGAGGTATAAATTATGCTCCAAAACGTCCAAGATTTAAGGTGGATATTACTTTCCTCTTATTGTTTTGCAGTCTTTCCAAGTCTAAGCAGAAATACTGCACTAAAGCAGATTCTTTTTGAGTACTTTGCTGCAAAACCGCGTAACCACTAACTTTTACTTTTAATTTTGAATTTGTTATATATATATATATATATATATATATATATATATATATATATATATATATATATATAGTATTTAAGTCGACGATTTTTATGTAGTCTTATTTATTAAATAACACCGCTTGCAGAAGAATGATTTGTGTTGGTTCGTTACCACTTTTATCACGATGGATTGGTTTTATTACATTTAAGAAATTTTGTTACCATTTTAGTTTCTAATAAATATTGTGCGTACTGAATCTGCTCAAAGAAAAAGTGTAAACAAATGTATAGGAACACTCGTCGTATGCTACGGAAGTATTCGGATATGTTGCTGTTTGAAATGATGAAGCTGATGGATGAATGAAATGAATTTGAAATGATGAAGCTGTTTGAAATGAGTGTTTAGAATGCTCGAGATGAACTTGCCACAAGCCTTTAGGATTTATTTGACAGTTTCGAGGCTTTTCTGCTTGAGTTTTGTTGGTTCCTTACTAAAATGACACTCGTGAATTGGTCGCTTTTTACCTATTTTTCCTTTTTATATTTTATTTTTAAAGGTGAAAACAAAATAGCTCGATCATAGAAAGGGTTATTTTATGGTTTCGGCATCCATAAAACTGATTTTCCATCATTTTTCGATAAATCAATAAATTAGCAATAGATTTTTGACTACCTGAGGTTTCGAATTTCGTTACTATACAAACTGGGAATTTGAAAAGAAAGATTTAGAAGTTTTAATAGTAAATTGGCAATAAGCAGAAAATTAAGACTCATTAGATATTTTCTTTGCACTCATCAGAATATAATATATGCTTTTTTTTTGTACGATTTGTCGTTCCATATCTTTGAATCGTTTCTGTGGACTTTTTCTGAACTTTCCGGTCATTTCTTGATGAGATGATAAATTTTTTCTGAAAGTTGCACGGCTTTCAATCTTTATCATTTAAAGAGTTTGTTAATTAATTGTGTTAAAATGTTTGTGACAACTGATAAAATTCCAGGTCTATATTTGCTTCAAAAGTTGGTTTGCTTTTTTTGAATGTTTTAGTTGTCGATGGTGGCGACAACTCATCGGTATATTCTTAACATAATGTAATCTCACTTATTTATGATTTTCTGTTACCGCTATTGCTCTGACTGATCGAGGTCACAGCAAGTTGGTACAGAAGAGAAAATGAAGTGTAATTCAGTGGTGGCGATTAACTCTTCAGCAAGCTGATTATCTATCTTCCTCTTTCACTGCGTTCAATGGGTAAATTGTTATTTAAAGATAACGAAAAAGGAAGACAATGGCGATAGGCCCATCTCCATTCCCCTTAAATTTCAAGTCATCGTCGTCATCTTTTAAAGACTGCAAGTAATGTAAAACTTTTTACTTAAAGAATTCTTGCGATAAGTTTTGATTTACAAGAGGCGTACAAAATTACTGATTACGACAAAATGTGTGAAAAATTGATTGATTCATGTTAAAATCTAGTTTGCCGACACCTTGAGCACTAGGTACGTGCAAACTGCAGCTGTAAATTTAATGCAATTCCATGTGCCTCTCCTACGGGTCATTTCTATTAGCAATTCAAGTTTCAAATCTCATAATTTCAGCAACTGACAAATTCTACCCCTACCGTCAATTTGTGAAATCAACGAAAAATGAATTCTAATTAAGTTCAATTGATTTTACACTAAAATGAGAGGTTGCGGAAGCAGAACGAACATACAGTCTAGCATTGTAATACAGCAATGAGAAGTCAGGGTTTTCACATCTGGCTGACTACACGATGAATAAGTCAATACTTCATGATAAAAGCTTAATTACTGAGCCATATTCTGGTCAAACATTTACTTTTCAATTTTGGGCTTCAAAATTACTCATGTCTTTGTGTACTTTTGAATTGCTCCATATTGACTGGAGGGATGGCAAAAAGAGCAGAAATAGGAAGGGGCGGAAAAAAGGATGCTACTTTTACGAGTTAGTTGTTTTCTCACCTGATATGTTTTTGCATTGATGCTCGAAGAGACGATGGGAAATGTCATTTGGAAGTAAACATTACTGATATTTTCCACTTCAAGCGCGCGCATCCATTTTTAATAAACTATAAAACAGGTTTAGTACATTGATATTTTTAAAGTCACAAACAACAACCGTCGCCGTCCTTTGTTCCCTTACATCCTAACCCTTCCTGATTTGTTATTAATTTTAACATTTTATTGAAATATTTCGCTTCCGTTTAACTATTCAAGATTGTCTTTTCAAGGATTATACATATGCGTACGTCTGCTTCTTTCTTTCATCTTTTATTCCATCTAATTCTTACCAAGGAATTTTCTTGCTGGTTAAGGACGTTAGCCAACTCCATTTTGTCGGTGACACAGTCTTTAACAATATACATTCCTTTTTTTATTTTTTCCCTACCTGAATTGAACTGAATTTTTTTCACGTTCTTATTCGGATGTAAATTACTCATTAATACTATTTATCAGAAACATTTGATTTAGTAACTTTAGGAGAAGTATAAGAAGATATTTCTAGACTGTATAAGAAGCTTGGTGTGGATAGTTAAAATAAACGTAAGCACTGAAAAGCATGCGCTTTTATTAACTTCATCATTAACTCTTCGATGATTGTTTTGCGCTTAATAACTAGTACTATATATTCCCATAATCTCAGAAATTTCTTCGCATCCTTCCTGGAAATTACAAGTCACAACTGATGACATGCGGTAAATTAAAAAACAAGCAGATCGATGTCGTGTAATTTTGGTTGTAATTTCAGATTTTTCACAATGGCCGTAAATTCTTGGCTTTGGGGCCGACAACAACCGCTACATGCGTGATATAAATATCAGTTAGAGAGTTAGTATGTCATTTGCAGAGCAGTTGAAATATTACTCTTCGTATTTAACTAATTTTAGCATCTAATTCCCGCTATCCGTCCCAACGAAGTCTCAAGAAACATCATTATCGGATATAGTACCTCTACCTTATTCAGTTAAAGCGCCAAAACTTGCATGAAATCAGTTGTGATAGTTCATAATTGATTTCATCTCCTATTCAAATAAACTAGAGCTGCTTGAAATTGAAGCATGACAGCTTTGCTATACTTTTACTGCCAGTGACGAGCGTTTCACCATATCACAAAAAGCTATTTTTACGATTGAGTAAAGAATAATCAAAGGGTCGATTGCAAGAGAAAGAAGGTGAATTAAATATACGTACAGTGCATGAAGATCATTTGGGAAAGTGACGATTGGCCTGGTTGTGTTGTTGACTCGAGCATTACTTGCTTGAACTGGATACCTAATGGCAACAATGCCGATACTGGCCTCTTGGCTACCGGTAAGCTCTTTCAGTCGATGTACATGTGATTTGATTTACACTAGCTTTATTATCAGTATTAATCATAATGATATCGGTGTTATTTAATTTACGGCGTATATAACTTTGGAAGAGAAGATTTGGTATCTTTTAATTTCTCTTGTTTGTTCTAACGTAATTTTCAACAGAAATAAACTATTAGTCTTAATTTTTAGGCGCGTTACGCGTTTCACTTCCACAAATTAACCTAAATTCCACTTGTTTGTTTTCCAGGGTCAGAATCAGGAGCAGTAGGGGTGACAGCAACGGAAGCTTGTCCATTACGAGACGATAATAGAAGGGTTAATTTTAATCTTCGTGGTCATCATACTGCGGTTAATATAGTAGCATGGAACAAGGAGCAAATGAAATTAGCAAGCTGCGATAGTTCAGGAATAATCTATGTTTGGGTACCGAATGAAGAAAGATGGAGTGTAGAATTAGTGAACGATCGTGGTATTAAGGTTGGTGGAAAAACTGGTTTTGTTAATTATGTAAGGTAGAAAATTCAGATATGAATTATTTGTATTTTGCGCAGTTTTGCTTTTTTTTCCATTACTATTGAAATTTGCAATGACTCCACTTACTTTATGAGTGGCAAAAATAGCATTAAATGCAATCGTAGGTTCGTGGTGTAAGCTGGAGTCCAAATGGTTCATCGGCGCTTATTTGTTATGAAGACAATTTTGTTTTAATTGGTTCTGCCACGGGTCAGAGGATATGGTCTAGTTCATTTCCTGTTACAGTCAATTGCGGTGTTTGGGCCCCCGATTCTCGCGAAATTATTCTAGGATTCAATAATGGTACAATTCAAGTGTTAAATGAACAAGGTTACTTCTCCATATTATTCGGCATTTAGGTTGTGAATTTTGCAAGTTCAAATAATATGTATTGATTACTCTGAACAAAAATCAGTTCTTTGTTATAGGAAATTGAACACTGCTTTGGGACGCAAGTCCATCAATAGCAAATGTTGCTTGTTTTTAATTTCAAGCAGAAATGTTGCTTTTCATGTGTTGCACTGTGAATTCCTCGTAGTGATTTAAATCAAAATAATTGCATGGGTGAAAAAGGTTTTTGTGCAATGGCATTTTAAAATAAAAATGTTTTTTAATTTTTTTTCGGTCAGTAAGTGATTTGGCTGAAATAAAATGTGTTTTCCGCTTTTAATTATTTGTTACTTGCAGGCGTGACAGTAACAGAAAGAAAGATGTATGTAAATGGCAGTGTTCAGTTTATAGTAGCATCTTCACGACGTAGGAATGGTAAATGGACGTTAGCTGTTTGTTCCGGAACGGGTCTTCTTAATTTCTTGAATTCTTATGATGAGGTCTGTTTATACAAAGGATTCATTTCTTTCATTTTGCTTGAATGTATTTCGAAATAATATGGCATAAGACGGACATTATTCTCCATTCTATAGTGAATCTTATGTTTTATAAAAAAATACATTCTTACAAACAGTTCTTTATACATGATTAAAGCTGATGGGATGACAAGTTTTAGTTTTAGATTTTTTTTCTGGTTCTCTTTACAAATATGCATTCCCATGATCGTTGGTAAAAGATTAAAATTTCTTTGTAATTTTTACCATACATTCAGATTGATAATGCGAGGTGGCAGTGTAATGAAACTCTCTTAAGCATTCAGTGGAATGTGAATGGTTCACTGTTACTTGCTGTTTGTAAAGAAAATCATTTCTTTATTATGACATATCAAGGAAATGTCGTCTGTGATAGCCGAGTTTCGCAACCGTCGGCTGTCGCTCTCACCGCATTTACGTGGGTTCATGATGATCGCTTCATTATTGCTACATCAGGTTTGAACGCTTTCAGTATTTCCTGGAAGAAAAGAGAGCATACCTTTGTATCCTGCTGATCCAAAAGATCATAAAACATTGTTGACTGTAGTAGACAACAAAAGTAATAACGTTGTAGGTAAAGTGTTTTAAGGAGGACGACATACCTTTAAACATTGTACATACGTACCTTTAAATATTGTATGTCTTCATCATTTTGCAAGTGCAAATTTTTTTTGCTATCCGAATAAATTTGATGTCCTATCTTCTACTATATTGGACTTCTGATTAGGTAATCAATTGGCTGTTGGACGGGTTCTACATGATGTGCCGTCGTTATTCAGTTTGGTTACTTACAACTTATGGCAACTATTGGGCGCATCTGCACGGCATGTCGATGTACTTCCACTACCTCCACGCGAGCGAAATGCTATTCGTGCGTTGGATCATCACATAATAAGAGTTGGTCACTTCAGTTACATACGCATGCATAGTTTGCCTTTGTTAATTTTTACAATCTAAATTTTTTTTTAAAAATCGCTTTAATTCTGGAAAATTTCTGAGGGACTTTATGAATTAATCTTTCTATATTATTTGATCTTTATAGTGTCGCGTTCCTTCACAAAATGACATGCTAATGAAGGTTTGTGAGCCCTCTGACTGGAGATGGTATTGTACAATTCGTCCTGTGCCAAGTAAAGTTCATACATACGTATTATGCATGGAACATATGGCCGGTCTCATTCCTGTTCTGCTGGGCAAGCAAACGAATAGAATTATTCCTCAATTCCAGATTTCTCTCTACAATCCTAAATTGACATTGGTAAAATCGGACAGTGGAAGTTCTGCACAAGTTGGTGAGTGTTCTAGAATTTCTTTCCTTATTTCTTTGACTGCGATGTGCATCGGAATCACTCACTATTTACTTAATTTAAAATTTAGTAACCAATTTTAAAATTAGTTAATCAAATCTTTCTGGGAGTTTTGTGAGGAACGATCTGCACGGAAGGAATTATCCGTCACATAAATTTGATATAAATCTGTGATTTACATGTGGGTCACTTGCAGAAGATGTAGGTGCATTTGCTCGACCATCTACACAACGGAACTCTGTTTGGAGAAGAAGTAAACGCCAATTAAGAGCTTTTATGAATCGTTACGTTAGCTATCCAATCAACAAGAATAACGGTAAACTAGTTCAGGTAGATATGTTTTGTTATGAAGAATCTATTAACTGTAGAAATACGTGGTTAAAGTTTCTCATTATCACATAACAAAAAATAATTTTTCAGATTACGTCGAATGTATGGTGCACTCGTTTTAAAATGTTGTCGATCACAACCAATATTCTTCCTACTTTCCTTGCTCAGGTCTGTATATTTTTTAGGCAGTTTTCAGTCAAGGTGTTTGCCAGATAAAGATTTCATCAACAGAAAATATAAATCCAAAAGACTCTATGAAGTGGTTTGTTTTCAAGAGGCCTTAATTTCAGGTTGTATACAAGACATCAGTTCTTCATTTGCAACCTCGTCAAATGACAATTCAGTTGGCTGACTTGACCAAAAGAACTGCTAGTTCTCCGGTTAATTCTTATTATGGAACATATCATAAGCCAATGGATAGTACGCAGTCAAGTAACGACAACAGCTTTTTGAATGAAGGCAGTATTCGCAGTGTCACTGTCGCTCCAAGTGATCGGTATGTGTTTGTATTTAAAATTTTCTTTTTATATATTTAAATTTCTTTTTGCAAATATGAAAAACATGTGCTTTAGTTGTGTTGAAATAGTGCTATCCTTGCAGTCCTTATAAGTTTTATAAAACAATTTCTTTATTTCATCCACCTTGAATCTTAAGAGAAAATCTAATAAGAGGACGTGGTATAGCAATGGACGTAGAACCATTGCTTGATGGGACAGTTGAGGAACCACTTTCAGTCGAAGAAAAACTTCTTTTTCAAGTATGCTTAATTCTTTGATACGTTTTTGATTAAGATGAGTTGGTTTGTAAAAAAACTTTTTATCTTAGTAAGGCGCTACTATCGCTTGTTGAAAAGACCAATTATTAGTGGTTGAAATAAAAAACCATTTCATAAAAGTTAATAATGTGATTACAAAAAATAATAAGGAAAGGAAAAGCGTATTAAAATTATTCGTATTTGTTCAACTGCAGAGTATCTTATCAGAATTCAACGATCTGAAAGCGGCAGTGGAAAGGCATATTGCAAAGATGAAGTGTTTTGCTAGCGAACTTGAAAAATCATCGCAAAAGTTAGATGCTTTCGGTGCTACTGCTACCACCAACGTAATAAGATATGTCTCGAAAGTTTCGACTAGGTCAACAACTCTTCCCAAGGATGCACGCACAGTTAGTTCAGGCATGAAAGCGCAGCACAGTGAACTCACCTACATTGAACCGTCAACATCTAGCAATCGGTGGTCTGAGCAATTCGATGATATTGAGGTCGTTATTACTAGTTGTTTCGTATTGTTCTTATTCGGTTTGACCGTACAAATGAAGAGGCAGACAGGGTTTTTGTAATATTCGTCTCTTCCTACATCATACTGACATTTTTTTTAAAGAGTGCGTAATTTTAATTGAATGTGCTTATGTTCGCTCTTTAAAAATAGAGTGTGAATCATGTTTTCTGCTTCAGTATATTGATGAGGATGATGCCATTGTCATGCGTGATGCTACTGAACGCACTCCACTCGTTGATTGTCTCAAAACTGAAACCTCTCGCAAAGGTGAAAATCTGCTAGACATTAATTTTTTAATAACGTGGCTAATAAATATTTTCACAAAATCTTCACAGGCAAGTTATATGAAGGTAGTTTTCTATACTTGACATTTTTACAGTGATGTCTGAGCGTTTTATAAAATCAGAGAATTCCAATATCTTGAATATTGTGAAATTATATTGTAGCTTTAGGGATGAGGCAGTTAAGTGATATAACATCAGTATTGGATAAGTTGGTAAAGTTAGCAAATGATCTAACTACGCGTTGTGCGGTGGGGCAGTTAAGCAATGGTGAGAGCTCAAATTCAGTGAATCTACTACCATATCGCTGTTTGAATGTAAGTGTTATGTTTAATGTAAGGTAAAAAAAATTCCGGAGGAACATTCCATTTTCTGTAAAGAGATTATTTCTCTGGTTTTTGACGTATTTACTTTACAGGAAACATTTTAAATGCTTAAGTGCAGAAAGTGATTTCATTGACTACTAATTTAAAAAAATAAAAAAAATCATGAAATCAGATTTTTCAAGTTTTTAAATTTAGGATTCTATAAAGGAAAGTCATGCAACAGTATCCTCGCTAAGGTCGCAATTGAAGGATATTTCGAAGAAAGTTTCGCAAATCGAAAAGAAAATTAGTTATGGTAAATTAGATTTATTTTAAAATGCTTTTCACAGTAGTTACTTTGTCCGTTGGAGCATATGAAACAATTTTTGTCTTAGTTTATTGTTCATTTACGCAAAAACTGTACTAATTTCAGGAGACGAATTACTTGATGAAGTTTGTGGTGATTTGCAAGAAAGGATTAAACATATCAAAGCAGTGCTTGGTGAACAGCCTGCATTAAATGATGAGAATATTTCTTTTCTTACTATGAATAATAAAGCTCCTTTTTGGAATGAAGCTAGCCAAGTGTATCAGGTACGCATACTTTCTGTTTCCGGTACAAAAATAAGCAAAAACGTAACAAAAAAAGATGAAAATAAAGTCCAACTAAGCAACAATAGAGCAGTAAATAATTGTGACTGTCACATCATTTGATTTCCAAGAATACTCGAAAACTTTATTTGTGATCAATCTCCTTTCTTGTATTAACGCATTTACCTGATGACCGTTTTAGAGTTATCATTTCTGTCCACCTCATAGTAGCTTGTCTTTTGAATTTTTTATCTTGTACATGATATTTGTTTTCGGCTTAAAACTCGATAGTTATAACCTTCACTTGATTAGCGTCTCAAACGTACCACATTAATACATTGAGGTTTAAATGGACTTCTTTTATCTAGAAATTAATATGATCAAGCAAATCTTAGTGGGCTTTTGATTAACTTAGTGCTTAATGATCTCCATCAGCCTTTTTTGATCTTAAGTTCATCCGTCAACCAACACGAATAAACTTGCCGAGAATCTGTATAGAGCCAAGTTCTGATTTTATGAAGACTAACTATTTCAGCTAGATTTTGGTGGTCGTGTAACTCAAGAATCAGCAAAAAATTTCCAAATCGAATACGATGATCAACAAGTGATGCAATTTGGACGAATAGAAAATGGCGCTTATACGCTTGATTTCCGTTCACCGTTTAGCGCTGTGCAAGCATTTGCTGTTGCACTTGCATCGATTACTCAACGTTTGAAATAATATGAGTTCAAGGGAATATTTGGACGCTCAGTTTTTTTTTGAATGACTTCTTTGGTCACTAGTTTTATCTTAGACGTCGTATACATTCACCGATGAAATAGTTTGCCTGGTGATGCGATTTATTATTCCAACTTCGTGACATCTGCTTATAGCTACTTATTGGTATCTTGTTAAATACAATACATGTGCAATTTCAGTATATTTTATTATACTAAAACACAGCGACAGGCCGTCCTCTGTCAACTCGATTTTTTATCATTTATAGTAACTACTACTAACTACGAATTCCGGTTGGTTTTATATTGTTTCTTTGATCCAAACATCCATCCAATCACCGGTACTTTTATTTGCTAAGCTTTCGCAATTGAACACCGACCTTGTAATCATACAGCATGTTTCGGTTACCGTAGTGCAGTTTTGTGTTGTTTCGAAATAGTCGCTAGATTTATCTTTATCCGGTTTATTGTGTACTATAATGTTGGTGAAGTGTTTCAAAATGTATTTTTAGTGGGTCCGTCTACTATTTTTCTTTTCTAACTTAATTTTAGATACCAGCTGCTGAAGTCAATAGTGACACCAACTACCTTTCTGCGACAATGTAATTTAACTGTGATTCTGTCCGAGACATGTATATTCATGTTTGATTTATTGTAGCAAAATGTATTATTTTTTCGCATTTAAAGGTGATGATATTAATCGCACGGTTTCAAATTGTGGTGATGAAACCCTTCCAATGTAAAAAAAAAAACAATATTTTTGTATTCGTATCTTCTAGGTTAGACATAGTACAGGAGTTTTTATTTCCATGTCAAACTAGAAGTGGAGCTCTTGGACTGCGACATTTAATTCATTGCCAGACTTAAATGAGTCCCAGCTTTCCAGTTATGTTTCCATAAATGTGATAAGGTAATCAAGATAGGATTGTTCTACTACCAAATGTTGTTGTTCGAGAGATCTTCCAAAGAAAGCAAAGGAAACTGCAATTACTACAAGCATATTTAAAATAAATTCCTTTGTATATTTATCAGTTATGCAGTGCCGGGTCAGCAACCATAATTGTTTTATTTGAAAGTATGTATATTTGAGTAAATCAGTTGCCGGTAGAACACATTGCTGCACATGGTGAGGTATGGAAAGGTACTGATTATGTGATAATGCTTCAATAGGGAAAATGTTTTGAAAACCGGCGATGTTGAAATACTGGTTGCAGGTGAGATCACTCTAGTTAATGCAGGCTCCATTCTATACTTTTCAAGTCAATGCCTTCTTGGACCATTTCCCATAGTGGGCTCATTCCCCTCAGTCGTTCCACTTCTCTGATACAAAGATCAGCCGTATAATCAATTTCCTGAAATAAAAAGTGAATAATGACGAGAATGAAGAAATAAAATAAAGAGCATAAAACCTCTATATACAAGCTAGAAAATCAAATACCCTACAATGCATAAAATAAAATTTTCGACACTGCAATGGAAATAACCTCTTCGGTAGTAAACCTTCCAATCCCAAATCTGATGCTGGAATGAGCCAAATCTTCCTCTGACCCTATAGCCCGAAGAACATATGAAGGTTCAAGCGATTCACTCGTGCATGCACTGCCTGACGACAGCGCAACATTTTTCAATGCCATTAATAAACTCTCACCCTCGACACAGGAAAACGAAAGATTCAAGCAGCCTGAAAATATATAAGTTATCTTGATAATTAACCTGATTTCCATTACTTGACTGAAAACTGGTCAATCTACATTACTTAGGGCTCATAAAACCGTTGCCGTGCACGAAAAGTTTTTGCCGATAATTTTATTTTCCAGCTCTAATCAAATAGTAGGCTCTAAACAGTTAAAGGAAACCGTAAAAACAACCTTGATAAGTCTGTTCCGGATCACCATTTCGCACAACATGACTCAACTTAGAATTTATGCGATCCAGTAACCGCTTCGATAGATGTTCAATGTGTTTTTTATCCATTTCCATTTCTTCTGCTGCGATTGCGCAAGCCTGAATTAATTTTAAAAAATAGCTTATTTAGAAATTAAGCCAAACTTATAGAGTGAAAAAGAAAAAAGAACTTTGCCAAAGCCAACAACAAGAGGCGTTGGGAGAGTTCCTGACCGCATGCCTCTCTCCTGCCCACCTCCTGACATTTGCGCTTCTAATCGAACACGAGGCCTCCGACGGACATAAATTGCTCCAATACCTTGAAAACACTTGTTTTTAATGATATTCTTTTCCAGCAATCATAAATTAATAAACGTCAGTATATATAACATTGTACCATTGTCGCTACGATTATTCTCACTGAAAACATCGAAGGTGCTGCACCTTCGAAAAAGATACTAGTATAAGACCGTAGCTGTAACACGCCTCACCTTTTGGACCGTAAATTTTATGGCTACTGATAGACATTAGATCAATGTTCATATCATTAACATCTATCGGTATTTTCCCTACAGCTTGCGCTGCATCGCAATGAAAAAACACGTTCCTTTCTCGACATATTTTCCCTATAATTAAGCAAAAGATCAAATCTAAGCTGTACGTCCTGCTTTTAACCACAACAAATAAAATAATACACACACACACACAAAACTTCCTAGTATCAAGAATTTCTAACACGGCAGGATATATATGTCTTTAATTTAGCTTGACATAAATACTTGAACGTAGTTATACAAAGTTAAATTTTATAAATTAATGTGTCAAAAATTATGGACATGCATAAAATAATACATTTCAGTTCCTAAAAAACATTAAAAGTGACCAATTTCTTTGGTGGGCTGTATGACACCAATTTCATTGTTCAGAATCATAACAGACACAAGGATAGTTTCATTTGTAATTGAATCTTCTAATTCCTGTAACTTCCAGGTTGAAATACAAAATAGTGAATGATAAAAATCATGATTGTTTTCCTCATATTATTATTATTATTGTTCTATTGCAGTTTTCACTCAACTGCCCCCGTTACAGATACGCATTGCTGAGTAAGAAAACCTGAAACGATATAAAATTTACTTTTAAACTGATTATTCCATTTCTTTGGACAGGTAAATACGTCACTTTAAAACCTTTAGTAGACAAATGGCGACAGGAATCCAATACGCATTTATGTTCCTAAACAGTTTAAATCGGTTAATAATTTTATAAAAGAATAAGCAGGATATGGGAATGATAAATCCAAAAAAAGAAATACTGTACAACTTAACTAGATAGAATCGAGACAGTAATTTAAATAAACACAACTTCTAACCGTTTGCACTGTAATCAAGTGATTCTTTCCCGTTTCTCTATAAAAACTGGCCACTCCTTTGATGGCGATATTATTCGATTCTGTAGCACCAGATGTGAAAATAACTTCACGTGAACCGGCTCCAATTAATTTCGCCACCTGAAAAAAAGTAGATGACGATAACATACTTGGAAGTGCCAGAATATCCACAATACCAATGTAATTTGTCAAAACTATCACCTGTGAGCGGGCTCTTTCAACTGCTTCTTCAGCTTCCCATCCATACAAATGAGTTTTACTATGAGGATTACCATACGAACTCACCATATACGGTATCATGGCGTCCACCACGCGCGGATCCTTCAAGCAAAATTAGATTTCAAAAAGCTCGGAAACTCCGCTTGCAAGTCTAAAGTTTCTAGCTAATAAGTATATTAATATTTAATTATCGCAAACTAATAATAACAGAGTAATATTTTTTGCAATTGGTAACCTATAATTTTCAATGGAAGACATTAAAAAAGGCACTAACCATTGGGGTTGTTGCTTGCATATCCAAATACAATGGTTTCAGTTGAGCATTATGCACTGTTTTAGTTGTCGTTGCACGGACTGCATACCACCTTAAAGCAGCAATAGCAGTGGCCCCAGATTTCGACCACCCAATAATTTTCGCTATGAACATGACTTATCTGAAACTAAATCACTAACTTAACCGATTGCATTATACTGATGTATTCAATGTTACAGTAAATAATATACTAATTCTAGACTGCAGTTACAATTCATGATACAGTATATGAGATATATTATATGAGAAGCAAAAGAGCAATTAGTAGTGATTGCTCCTAGTCGATTTTAGTTCACTTCAGCAGAATTACATTAATTTCAACAAAGAACGAGAATAGAGAAAAGAAACGATGAAAAAGTAGACATGCATGTAAGCATAATAGAGCAAATATATATAATGTTCTCGAGGTCAAAACTTTCCTCAAAAATAGGTAACTTATCCCTACACGGTATAATGATGCATAAGGTGAAATCCACTAATAACAGAAGCTAAAGAAATCACAGCTGCAATTGTACCGAAAAGTTTCAGCAGGAAGTGCGAGATACCGTATCTGAAGCAGTGTTTCGAGTGAGGTTGTCCTGTTTTCCTTCTCAATGGGGTGTTGATGGATGTAAGTGCGGAGGAGGAACAGCGCCGTAGGAGTATGCCAGTAGTACCAAGCCGTGCAAGCGTCTATGCCGAGGTCAGTTATTATTCTTATCATTTCATCGTACTTTCACCTTGATTGACCTTGACGTAAAGAGGAACCGACAATACATCCAAAAATATTTTAGTGTATTGTTGTCTAGGATATATGAGTAATGACTAACAGGCATAGTTGTTTTCCGCGCATAGAGTATATGTTTCGAATGTACATAATAAATTTGCTATGTCATCAGTTAGGTAAGGATAAATGAAAATTTTTGGCTACATGATCGGAGTTTTATTGCTCGTCAAAATGAGTTAATGAAAATCAAAAATACTATACACTAAAGTTTAAGAAATAAAAAAGCATTCTTACACCCAAAATTCTTGATGTTAAAGAAAGAATCGTATTTATTTGGATAACAGGAACTCCTCCATTGAGATGTTGTTTTTGTAACTATATCAAACAGCTATTTTCGCTAAAGATGTAGTACTTTTTTCAGGTGAATCAGGAGAAACCTCGTGAATATTGGGACTATGAGTGTCATATGATAGAATGGGGTAATATAGATGATTACCAGTTAATCAGAAAATTAGGACGTGGCAAGTACAGTGAAGTTTTCGAAGGTGTCAGATCACCTTTAGATGAAAAATGCGTTATCAAAATTCTTAAGGTTTGTTTTTGCTCTTTAACTATCTTAAATTTATAGTAGGTAGGAGGAACTTTCAACAACATTGTAAAAACACAGTAGAATACTTTGCTAGCATGTACAAAAGTAAGTCGAGTGGAAAATGCAATTCTTTAGAAAAAGACACAAATTATTATCGTTTTTAAACGGTGAGGGCATTTATAAGGTGGGGAAAGCAAGTTTTATTTTTTAGCCTGTCAAAAAGAAGAAAATAAAGCGTGAAATCAAGATCTTGGAGAATCTAAGAGGAGGCACAAATATCATCACATTGCTCGATGTTGTGAAGGACCCTATTTCGAGAACTCCAGCACTTGTCTTTGAATATGTCAACAATACTGACTTCAAGGTTTTTCTTTTGGTTATCGAACATATATTTCCAATCAACACTTCTGCTTCCAATAAAGTGTACGGATACCGAAATATTCAGGAGGAATTGTTTTGATATAAAGAGTAGTTTCGTGCTGCAGAAGTGACTATAACTAACTGAAGTTGAATGTGACTAAATTTTTGGACGTGCTTATTAGGATGAGATGGACGGTACTGTTTGATAGTTGATGTTATCTTTTTCGAAAAGCCTATGTATTGCTGTTGATGCATTACCGCACTATCTACATTAACTTTACGAGGTTAAATTACCCCCTCATTGCTTCCGTTTCTCTTAAACTGTTTTCGCTAAGTATTATAATATTAGCTCTAGTAGCAGTAATCTATGTACCGTCAGTGGCTGGTAGATGTCTTAGCAATTTTTAACAGATTATGATAATATAATACGTTTTACTAATTTATATATACTTTAGCAGCTTTATCAGACTCTAACTGATTACGATATCCGCTATTATTTGTACGAATTGTTGAAAGCCCTCGACTACTGTCATTCACAGGGCATAATGCATCGTGATGTCAAACCACACAACGTTATGATCGATCATGAGAAGCGGGCAGTCAGTATTACACAGTTACATTAAGTCATTTAAAGTTTGCTGTTGTCTAGTATGTTATTATTATGTCAAAGTCATTCGAATTTCTTTTAGATTTTTAAGCTGCGAAATTGTTGGTTTCTCTCACGAGAAGAAAGAGGAGTTGAAATCAATATATATTTTTTTAGTTGAGACTTATTGATTGGGGACTGGCTGAGTTTTATCATCCGCGTCAAGAATATAATGTGCGTGTTGCATCACGTTATTTCAAAGGTCCCGAACTCCTAGTTGATTATCAGGTCAAATTGATTGTTTTCATTTCTTCCCACCATGTTTTCGTTTTTACCCAAATCTCCCGAGTTTGAAGTTTTTTCTCCAAAATTATAATTTGCAGTTTTAGTGTTACGATTATTCGCTGGATATGTGGAGTTTAGGCTGCATGCTTGCAAGCATGATTTTTAGGAAAGAGCCATTCTTTCACGGCCACGACAACTATGATCAGGTTTGCACTAGTCAATAACTTAGTTTTAGTTCAGTTTTTTAAACTTTATCCGAAAATACAAACTTCCCGCTTATGATATAAATATGTTTTATTATTTCTTAGTTTATTTGTGGAAGAAGGAATTGTGCATTTAATTTTTTCTTCGGAAACTTTGCGATATATACGGGTTTCATATTTGATTTTATATCTTTCAGCTAGTACGAATTGCGAAGGTTCTGGGCACTGAAGAGCTGTTTGAATACATTGACAAATATCAGATTGCTTTAGATTCTCGATTTACTGATATTCTCGGACGGTTAGTTTATTTGAAAAAACGACTTTATATTATTGTGAGTCCATAATTTTCTACTTATTTCATCCATCATTTTGATGAATAATTCTCGCTTTTCTAAAGGCACACTGTTTAGGCATTCCAAGAAACGCTGGGAACGTTTTGTGCACAGTGAAAACCAGCACCTGGTTTCTGCGGAATCAGTAGATTTTCTGGATAGGTTGCTTCGTTATGATCACCAGGAACGACTCACTGCAAAAGAAGCTATGGATCATCCATATTTCTATCCTGTACGTGAAAATGAGCCGCGCAGTAAACATGATCTTGCTGCGTCTACATCCGTTACTAATTGTAAGTTTGTCCATACAGAATAGCGATGCAAAAGGTTGAGGTTATTTTGCAAGTATTTCTGTATGCCCAATTGCAGAATTTTTTCTTGAAATACCAAGTATTCTTGAGTCTATATGACATCTGCATTGTCAAATCGATATTACTTGGTAATTTGGTTTTTAGCTGGAACACCAGGAAGTTTGAGTGCACCACTGGGAACTCCACTTCTGAACAACAGTGGTGCAGTATCTTCGCTTCCAGCTACCACGCAATCAGCACAATCTTGACTGATGAAAGGAACTTATAAGATTGTCATACGTGTGACAGTGTGCAAAAGCACTCTTGCCTCTTGTCACTTCTCAAATTGCATACTGATAATCAATCTCATGTGAACAGTTTGACGGCTCTGACCATGCAAGTGAAAGGAAGAATCCCTCTGCTTAATTTTCGTCAGATTTTTTAAAATAATGTTGTACTCGGTTTTTTTTGCTCAGCGAAGGATGTGTATAAAAAATCGTGGTATTAAGAGTTCCTTCTTCGTTATTGTTTTCCCGTCTTGTAATTTCTTCCGTCAAATACACATGGATTTCATCTGTTGAATTGTATGGACAGTTTATTTTGAAATGAAAAATGTTTTTCATTGTCAGAGTGCCATCATACAAGATACCAGCAAAAAACGTTATGGTTGGGCTGGCGTGTGCCAGCTTATGTCGGCAATAGTTGATAAATCTGACCTGTCCTCATGATGGTTTCCCGCCCAACTTTACAAGTTTACGCAGAGAGACCTTTAGTATCGAACATTCTTGTTCTTCATTCGCAACATTGACCATGGAAATACATAGAATGATTCAATTTCATTTTGCCTTCGGAAGTGTATTAAATCCACTCGTTTTAATTTTCATGTGGCATACAATATTATCCATAAGCCGACGAAAGCTTTTTCCAATACCTAATCACAGAACTGAAACATCTCGCAGAGCTATAAATCCTAAACAAACAGACGAAGCAGTTTAAATTTTGGGCCGACTATATGCGATCCATCTCCCGAATGATGTTATGAAGCTAGGATACTACTCAGTATAAATGAAAATTTTCAGGACAGCACGAATTAAACATAAACATCCCTCAAAAATGGAAATGTATATTTACCTCAAATTACGAGCATTTCTAAATGAAGCATAACAAGAAATGTTTTTTGCACATTTTAAAAAACATAAAACCAAAACAACAAAATACAGCTGCTCTACAAAAATGCACAAGACAACAATAAAATTTTGTTGGCATACGAAAATGCAACCACTCAACAGCTCCGAAAGTCAGGGGTAATTTCCCTTTATTCAACTGTTCACACCATTTGCGCTACTACCATTTGTTTCTTCATTGTCCACTAGGTCCACTTTCTTTTCCTTTAAGTTATTTCAGTTTTTTACCGAAAGATATATATCTTCAGTTCTAATATTGATCATAGTACTAATTGCATTCAACTTTTGCAGAGCCAATAGTTTCAAAATCTTATCTGACTATACTCGATTGTTTGCGCGATTCTGCATAAGCAATCAAATACAAAAAGTTTTAATTTTTCCGCCGAAATGAGGACTGAATAATTATATATGTTTAAAATAAAGATTCGTGGAAAAGCCCCTACGCTATTATACATAAAACGATACGTGGTACTGCATCATTTTATGCTTATTTTTACAAGAGATTAAAATTGGAGGTCACAGCTGTTGCACCTTCGGCTGAAAATAAAGGAGTGAGCTACTTAAAAAAACAGATGACCTTAATTGTCTTATATGTAGGTGATGAATGCAACATAAAACAACATCAAAAAAAATGTGCCCTCCGTACATTCCTCACGTACGTTTTAAAAACAAACCTGAGCACCACACAGCAATGATGCAGTTGCAGAATCACAGCACAGTTCTTCAGAAGTAAAATCTGTACATGACGGAATATCACGTCCATTAGGTAATTTTGTTCCTGGATTGCGCAACACATCAAAAAATGGATGTGCGCAAGCCTCTAACGGACTGGGTCGTTGATGTGGTGAATAAACAAGTACAAGTGATATGAGATCGACCGCCTCCAGATTTGCATTTGGACGAAAAACACATATCCATGGGCGTGGCTGCAGATTGTTGATTGGGAAATTGAACATAATACAAACATTTCGGATTCATTCAATAAGAAGAGAAAAAGTGACAAACTGAAATTAAAAAAAAATAAACAGAAAACCGGATGATCTACAGCCGATGAATTACTGTAACTACAACGTCGTTCACAACTATTGATTCACACGAGATATTAGCATCCTAAACCTAAACTAAAAACATCCTAAACTCATACTCATCATTACCTATAATTTTATTTCACGAAATCAACTGATGGCGTTCAGTGCTCACTTTTATAGGTGGAAAAGTACGTTCCTTATAGTCTGGGTTCATTTCATGAATATGTGCTTTTGACGGAGTGCCAAGAACTTTGATGATTTCGACCAACTGATCGACACCAGAATCACCGGGAAATATCGGTTGACCCAATAAAAGTTCTGCTAGAACCGTTCCCGCTGACCACATATCGATACTTTAACAAGTAGTCAAATAATTCATGTATCTTATAATGTGAAATTATTAAAACCATTCCGGCAATGCAGTGCCATTGATTAAAAAGTAAATCAGTTTCAGAAAAGACGTAAAATTAATTGGAAACGTGAAAATAAATGAAATACGCTCTAAGTCAGATCAACAAGATTCCACTGATGCAGGTGGCCAAAGTTCGCTTAATACCTGTTCGTATAGTTGGTAGCACCGAAAATGAGCTCTGGAGCACGATAATAGCGAGAACAAATATAGGAAACATTCGGTTCGTCTCGAACAAGGTATTTGGCTGAACCAAAATCACAAAGTTTAAGCACTGCAGTTTCAGTATCGATCAGCAGATTCTGTGGTTTGATGTCCCTGTGACAAATTCCTGAAAGAACTGCTGTACAAAGCTGTATTGTAACGCAACAAATCCGAAAAAAACAACTTTTTGAGCAGTGCACAAGAAAAAATTAACAGAGTCAATCAAGAAAAAACTGTTTTTAAAGCCGATAATATCGTATTCTATTTTCTTTGCATCCTATTTTCTTCCCCAATTTACTTAGGAAGCATCATTTGATAGACATGTAAGGATTATGAATTTTTTATATATGCAGATCAACATATGCTGACAAAATTGATCTTACCAAGTCGGTGGATATATGCCAGAGCACGAAATAGCTGGAACATGTACAACTTGACGTATATAATCGGTACTGTTTGTCGTAACTTGGAATAATGTCTGGCAACGCGATAAACTGTCTCTGGCACAAATCTGTAAAAAAAATGGAAATTAGAATTTTAGGACATGCCGCAATATGCATCATTTGGCTCCATGATATGTTTAGGCATCGTTTGGTTTTAGCCTCAAGAGATATTTATTCTAGCAAAAAGTATTAGTAGAAACACTTCTGAAAATCGAAGTGAACAAAGACGGAAAATAGAATAGAAATGAATCGTAAGTATGAGACTTACTCCAAAATCAGATTCAAATATAGTTCATCCTTCTTCTCACCTCCCGAATAATAAAAGTATTTGAGTTGCACGACATTCTTGTGATTCAACTTTCTCATTATATGTAATTCGCGATTTTTGAACCGCTTATCCTGCAGTACCTTCTTGATTGCAATTTGTTCTCCCGTGTCGATCAATTCAGCTAAATAAACAACACCAAAGGAGCCACTGCCAACTATCTGCAATTACGAGGTACGGAATTTATGGAACTAATATCCCAAGAGGAATTTTTATTGAAAATCAATTTTCCTATCTAATAAATTAAATTCGACATGACCCTCGGGTATAGAATATCGAAAAAGTTATAATAGGGAGAAAAGAAAAACGATAAGGATGAATAAGTTTTGTAACACTGATGGCTTGAAACTTTTGAACCAAACAGTTCATCTAATATTAGAAAATACAAAATAACCTTAGCATCGGAGTATTGCACTTCTACCTGACGATCAGGTCCTTGTCCAGGTGAAGCAACAACTGTAGTCATTAGAAAACAATGTGTCAATGAAAACGATTACGCGTTTTACGGTCAGATATGTTTACTCATAAAAATCAATCCAGCAGTAATACCCAATCTTTTGATCCAAGAATTCTAAGAAAAGAATGAAATAAATTCCGGAATTATTATTTAAAATGAATAAAACTAAATTAAATATAGATAAATTCATACTGTCAAACTCAAATTCTGGAATTCTGGTCAGTAATTTCAGCGTAATTTTTGTCTGCAAAAATGCGTTCGACACAATTGAGGCTGAAATCGAAATTATAAACATGCTGTACAAACTACTTCTCTTCATTAAGTGTGTATTTGTAAGTCAAAAACACCCTGTGTATTTGTACAACGTCAAAAACATTTCGTAATGCGTCATTAGCAATAGTAAGCCCCCTTAACCACATGCCATTCTTCTTGCAAACCTCTGTAGTTGACCCTAATATTTCCATTGCTTAATACGGAAAATAATATTATTCATTCCAAATCAATGCAAGTAATCCCGAGAGATACGTACACTCCCACGCACCAGCGCAGGCCATAGTCTCTCACTTCGATATAGAAACCCACAAGCTTGACGGAACAAGGCCCTGCGGCCCGAACAATTTTTAACGACAGATTAATGTGTTGGTTGCTTTTCCATTCGTCTGTTGGTCATTCATATTTGTGGCGTTTATATGTCCGCGATATGGGAACGATTACTTATCGCTTTATTTTTGTTCTTTTGTTTACTTAAAATTTAATTTCTATATTTCTATCACTTATGAATTAGTACTAGTCTCTCATTACTTTATGTAGGGAGAGGTTGCAATGGAAGTCATAGCAAATAAGTGTTTGATACTTGCGAGTATATTTCTCGTCTCTTTTATCATTATATCATTCACTTATTGAGTTTATATACAGGATTAAGTTGGCAATGAATTGATACTTTTTGAAGTGTTGTTTGACAACCACGCCTCGTTGCAGGCTATCAAGACATGCTCTTTCATTATGCTTTTTGTAGTGCAACAGTACGCTTGTTCGCTCGTTTGATGAACAAAGCATTGATGGAATCCAAAAGCATTGTTACAACGACTAATGTGAACGATGTCTCTTTCATCAGGTCTGTTTTATTTCTCAAGCTAATAATTTATCCTTTTTGTCGTCATCGGAATTATAGTACGACATGATAGCAAATGTTCACCATCAAAAATTGATAAACTATTTTCGTGGCTATATAATTTGTAGTTTAATCTAACGTTGTACAAACACTTCTTTCACAGTGACATCTATTTTACTGTTTTGCACTGCTTTTGCATGCAGGATTATTTTCTAACTCTAATTGCAAAATTTTTCTAATTCTTGTCAAACGTTCATGAAGAATTCTGTCTTATTACAATACGTTGTGTGATATTATTCTAACTGCTAGGTGTTATCCTATTATTACTAATGCTTTAGAATTCATTTATCTTTTCAATAAATATTGTTGAATATTAATGGTAATTGCCTTTTTTCTGTTTTCCATGCAATTCAAATAATGGAACAGATGACGATTTACAGTAAACTGTAATTCGGATCAGGGACATTTTTACAATATTAAGTAACAAAGTGTTAGAAAGTGACCATTTTATGGATGGCCGTTACTTTTACCTATTGAAGTGAGTCTCGTCTGATTTTTTTATGTTGCTAGAGAAGCTGAAAATAGTGTCATGGTAAATTTTGAAACTTTTCTGCATTTTTGAAATAATATTGCATCATTTTTATCCTTGGCATTATTTTCAGTCAGTACGATGCAATTTCACTGGACCGCGATCTGTTCAACCTTTATGCATTCAGCGTAGATCAGTTAATGGAGCTTGCAGGTCAAAGTTGCGCTCATGCAATAGTACGTAGTTGCGATAAAGATAAAGGAAAAATTCTAATCATTTGTGGTCCAGGAAATAATGGTGGCGATGGTTTCGTATGTGCACGCCACCTAACATTTCTCGTAAGCATGTGAAAACATATTAGATTTTGTTTCAGGAATAGTCAGATGATTTGATTTGGAGTTGTAAATTAATCTGTGATATCATATCTGAAGTAAGCTCCTTTATGAAGTATTCATTCTGAAGTTTCCATTGAACTTCATCAATATCCAAAATATCAACGCAACGAATTATGTGGCATACAGTTATGTGACATTTTAATGAGCACTTTATCAAAAACTCTGCCACGTCTAAAACGAGAGGTAATTTTAATAACTATTTCAAATTAATCTAATAAAGCGCATTCGTAGGGTTTCGAACCATTCATTTACTATCCAAAACAGTCGAAATCAGAACTAATGGAACGGCTTGTGATGCAGACAAAAAAAATGGATATACCACATGTTGGTGACAGCATTTTCAAAAATCCGTGTGAAATGAAAAATAAGTTCACATTTGTTGTGGATGCTTTATTTGGATTTAGTTTCAAACCGCCGCTAAGAGAACCATTTGGTGCGATCATCGAAGCAGTCAATAAAAGCTCCTTGCCAGTGATATCAATCGACATACCGTCAGGTAAATGAATTTATTCAAATGTTTTTAGAATGAACATATATATTGCATCTCTTAATACAAAATTTTTGTCCAATATCTCCTTTCTTGATTGTTGTTTGATTAAAAATTGCATATATTACTTTCCACGGTATGGTACATCCTTAGGTATTTTGAAATTCCATACTCAAGTAAGCGAGTAAATCAAGCTTGAGAGGCTTCTAAATAGAACTTGTTTAAGATTAAAATAAAAGTTTCGTGTTTTGGGACCTTGACAAAGTGTTATTTTGCCAACTCAAATTTTTTGCTTCAAGTAATTAATAATTATCACACTGTGTTTTAACTTCACTTAAACATTCTTCCATGAAAAATTTGAACAATGATTGCGAGGAATTCATTAAAATAGAATTTCAAAAGATTGATATGCAGAATTGTATTGAACTCATTTTCTATGCAGTACTTTAAAACATAGCGTAATTTATACGTGATACTTTGAACAGTTTAGAGTTTGAAGTCTGGAATCATATTCCGTTATTAAAAATGTAGGTTTCTTTCTGTAGGGTTTCTTTGGAAGACTTGTGTAGCATCATTCGAAAAACGATTACAATTATGCAGGCGAAATTTCAAAATTCTGTCTCATTTTCATGGGTGCTGTTAGTGTTGAAAATTTTTAAAGTGCTTTTCATTGCAAGCAATAAAAAGTAATTAATAAATTGAATAGATGCTACATGGATTGATTTGGGGAAGATTGCAGTTCGTTGTTGATGAAGGAGTGTCCAAAGAGCGCTCCATTCCTCCTTTTTCCACCTGTCCTTAACGACATTTTTCATTGATATTTTTGACATTCTGCCTATTTTGTCTTTTCCTTGCTTGTGAAATTAGTTCTGATTCTTTTTGTCATCTTCCATTGAATTCCCGTCACTTTTCACTCTCTTCCATTTCTGTGACTTTGTTTCACCACTAAAATGATTTGATCCATCGCATGTTGTTTATTTTCTCCAATGAAGCGATTCGGCTATCATCCATAATTTTTTTTTTATTCTGGTTACTCGATATGGTTTATTTCAGGGTGGGATGTCGAGAAGGGGCCACTTGAAGGCGAACTGGCATTCAATCCTGATGTTTTAATATCACTAACTGTACCGAAACTTTGTGCAAAACATTTTCGTGGTAGAGCACACTATGTAGGAGGCCGGTTTGTGCCGAAAGCTCTCGCTGCAAAGTACCACCTGAACCTTCCTGAATATCCTGGCACAGATTGTATTATGAGACTTTTCTAAACTACCCATGGATTTTCATGTGAAAACGGTCATTTCTCGTTCACAACCTTAAAATGGGTTTATGTCATTAAACATTTTGTTTATTTTGTAATGCTAGTGATTAAATAAAAAATCTTGAGGTAATCGAAAACAAAACAAATAATAATCTTTTTTTTAATGAAAACTAATGTCGAAAATATATCTGGGAGAGAAGAGAGCGTCCATCTCAACTAAAAATACGTCTAGATGTTAGCTTGGCATGAAGTGTAAAGGAAATGTTATAAATATATTTCGTAGGAAATATATTTATTTTCTCTATATATAGCAAACTTAATCAAGTTTAAGTGGCTGCTTGCATTATCAAAAAGGTTGTCTTGTAAGAATATAATAGGTTATGTTAAATTTAGAATAACTCCTGATAATCTATGTGAAAAAGTATGGTGGTTTTATATCTTGATGACAAGTAAAAGTAACACTACTGTGTCCGGATACGGTAATATTGCTCGTAACGCCGATCAAAAACTGCTTAACAGTTACCGGAATAAGGCAGCTGAGAGAAGAATACGGTATCATTGCACGTTATGAATGGTGTGCACTGTGGGGTGGTACACAGCATTTGCAGCAATGTGTGTGTGTGTGTGTCCACCCATCTGTGTTTACGGTAGCTATTTCATCAACAGCAATTGGGCATGGAGGACCGCCTTATACTGGTGGACGTTGTTATGCACTTTAGCCTAACAGGGGTCCACCATTGTACAAGACTGTCATTGGAAATGTTGGTAAGAGCTGAATATTTTAAAAAACAAATAAGAACTGAACTTCTTGTCTTCGCCAGCAATTACTGAACATTCACGTCATGAGCGACTCGGAGGATTCTCCAAGAACGGTAAGCCTTGCCATTGTTCGTTACTTCCTATCTACTTACCCATCACGTCTACAACCTTTATACAATTTTAGGCGGCAAATATTATTCCGCTGCTATATTGTAACATTCGAATAGAGAAAAAAATGAAGCGATAGTCGCTTAGCCAACGAAGTGATGAGACGGTAGCACTCGGAATACAACTGAATGATTCTGTCTCTGAAATTTTTAAATTGTAAAATATTCGAACTTCATAATAAAGTAAAATTAAACTTGAAAAGGAGTCAAATTTCAAGAGTCGTATGCTTGAGTTCAACAAAAAGTTAAGAAAAGACAAGCCAAGTTAGTATAATTCTGCTAAACATCTTTATTCGACACATTGGTGAAGTGAAAATAGCTGCTACCTACCTATTGTAGTACTTCTTTATTATTTCAGAGTAGCCTGTTAAGCATGGAAGAAATCGAACCATACGTGAGGCGAAAAAGAGTTAATCCCTGCAAAACGAATAAGCTCCAAGGCCTTAACGAGGAGGTAGTCATTACTTCTAGTTATCAGTTTTCATTCAGTTCTCGAGAAGCCTATTTAATAATTTTGATCCAAGCAATTAAGAAGTCAGTCTCTAAAATTTGCAAATTCTAGGAACAGGCAGTTTTACGAATGAGTATTAATTCGAGGGAACGGAAAAGAA